>BMAO01000271.1:0-36721 GCA_019973975.1 Trichonephila clavata | reverse complement strand
TGCATGGTATACATAAAAGTGCATTGTGTATGTGCGTGCGTGTGTGTAGGAGTATAATTCAGATATAGTAGCAAAGGAACACTTCCCTTTGTTCCGTAGACCTACAGCTTAGACTAAAAGTCTGATTTGGTTCGTTTTTACATTGCAATTTTGAATTATGATTGGAAGACATGACTATACCTTAGCTGCTACTGCAATATCTATTCACGCTACATCAACTTATAGACTTTAGGTCTCGATAGGTTTTCAATTATGCTCTACTTGAGATTTTTAAACTTCCATCTGAACACGTAAAAAGAATTATTTATTGGAATAAGAATTCGGACACATGGTCCACTAAAGCATCACGGGCAAGAGTACAATGCCATGACAATTTCGCTACTACGATCATTATGTTTATACCGTATTTACTCGAATGTAAACCACCTTCGATTCCTAAGCCACACCCCAAATTTTCAACATATTTTTGTGAAAAAATTTTGTCATCGATTTTGAATCTCACTTCCAATTTTTTACACGTTTTTGAGAAAAAATAAAAATTGTATAAAAGGTTCAGCAATATCTGATACTTATGAAATTTAAAAAAAAAAAATTCTTAATGAGAAATAAGGAGAAGCTAACAATTTATTTTATCAGTATTAAAAACTTTTAAATTCATACATGAATCTATAATTAATCCAACCGTCAGTATCATGTTTCGAAAAGAATTCGTCCCTCCCATTGTCACAGCTGACTTTGGAAAGTGCCGGCGTTGCCATTTTCCCACACGATGTCTGTCTTCTTCTGAGACATCCAGAGAATTTGTTAAGCTATTTTTTTTAAAGAATGTATTATAGAAAAATATAAAAAAATATTAAAGACTGTTGAACATTTACAAGAAAGCATTGTATGATTTTGCTTACGTCATAGACGTATATTTGTTTAATCCGTGTCAAATTTTCAGTGCCCGTTGCTCTGTTTCCACATAAAATTGCCTCCCATTTCATATTTGCGTCATAGTGAACTCTTCTTGATGCTATGACCGATATATTTGGTGTTTAGGTGATTTAAAGAAAGCGTATACAAAAAAATTTCCTAAATAAGAGCAGACAACAATGTTTAGAATAGAATGAATACTGGAAATAAACTGCGGAGTGGGATAAATCCTCGATGCAAGTGACCGGAATGGGTGGTTACATTTTTACTTTTGAAAGGGATGGAAATTCAATGGTTCCCTTTCCAACAAATGTTTAGTCTTCTATTCTAAGCAGCACCCAATTTTCGGTAGTGTTAACCCTCGAAAAATAGTGACATTGATTCGATAAGTATGGTATATTACAAAATCAAATTGCAGTAGGAGCAGAACTCTGTATCGCCAATGTGTTTGCGGTTTTTACAGTGTGGTCTGGAAGTGTTTGGACAGTAGGGTTCCCCTTAGTTGTCGTTCTGTTTACTTGACAATGTCTCAAAATTATGAGATACATTGCCAATATCTCCCGTGGTATTTCAGAAAGTGTCTTTAACATTCAATGAATCAATCGTAAATCAACAGAGGATCCTTCATCGTGGACACACAGGAACGTGAGTGAAGGGTAGGAACACCAAAAAAAGAGAAGACTGTGCTGGATCCAAAACAGAACCATCCCGTTACTAGTATGCAGGCTATTGCCAGTCATGTCTATTTTCCCTTTATGAACGTCTAACGGATCCTGTATAGTAACGATGTGCACCCTATCAGCCCTACATGCACCTGTATTGTCCCTTTAATGTTTTTTTTCTTAATTGTTTTGCTTTTTTTATTGATAATAAACATGTTTTGTCCTCTCGTACGTGTTGTGTCTCTCTTGGATTTGTGTCGTCACTACTGTGCCAGGAAAACGTTTCCCATCGTCTAGATCAGTGATTCCCAAAGTGGTCTATATGAACCCCCAGGGTTCTATGACGACTTGCAAGGGGTCTACTTAAGTAAAGAAATAATTTAGGGGTCCATGTGGTGTAAATGGGGGTCTATAATAGTAGCTTTTTTTAATCAGATTCTGACTTTAATTTTAAAAGAAAATTTAATCAAGTGGAAACCAGATTTTACCTATTTAAAACCTTTATTTACTAAACTTAATGAGATTAATTTGCAGTAAAAGGTGACAGTATAAATTTTATTTAAACAAGAAATATTCCAGTGTTTCTCTCCAGCATTAAACTAAAGACATAACATTGGAGGTCGTAAATTTTCTCAATTTGTCACAGTCAATCCGTTAGGAGGTTTTAATCTACGTTCAGCATCCAAAAAGAAAGAAGAAGGGGGGGGGCAATTGGTCATTACTAATATAGGAGATTTAGGGTTAAACCTGAAAAGATTGATAAGAAATGTTGAAAATTTGCTATTAAAGGACCAGATTCATCCCTCCCATAATAAACATTTGTTTGTTGATCAGTTATTTTATGTATCAATTAAATTTCAATTTAATTAACATGTGTTTAAGTTTTAAACACTATACTTCAATACAGTGAGAAATTTAATTCTTTTGAAGTAAGTAGCTCTATACTAGCTGTCGAAAAAAGACATTTAAGTTGATAAATTTGTAAAAATTCAATATTAGAGAGGTAAGCAGGGGTCTACTCCAAACCAAACACATGGCAAGGGGTCTATGAGGTAAAAATGTTTGGGAACCTCTGGTCTATATCATAAGTTCCCAACCGGTTTTGAACTGGTGGCCCCTTTTCTCTAGTAAATATTTAGATACCACCCCCTCCCACTCTAGAGTAAAAGAGTGCACATAATACATAGGGAAAACAAGATTTAAATTTAAAAAATATTCTTTACAAATAGAATATATTTTTTAATTTAATTTTTTTCTAAAGCCCCAATTTTTTACTTGCGAATCTGAAATAGCTATTACCATAAATATATTTGAATGTGTAATATTATATATTTTAGTTATATATAAGATATTGTTGGAATTAAAACGCTACTGAATTTCTTCTTCATTTAAAAGAGTTAGTATTTAGCTTACCTGTTATAAATACAGACAGGGGGGTTGATGATACGAAGTAATTCATAATAAACTATTACTTTCAAAATTAATATAAATTGACAATTTTAACCTTTAAAGAATCACACGTTAATTCCTGGTTAACATATTTAGTTATGTTTCTTGGATAATATACGTAATGAATTGCAGTGGATGAAACATTTTTCTTACTGCTCACAAAGACAACGCATTTGCATTACAGAAATTAAAAGGCACTGTATCATCCAATTTAATGTAGGTCTACCGAAATATGTGAATTTTCGTACATATGTGATATAGAAATGATTTAAATACATACAATCTACATAGGGTAAATAGTATTAAAGTTTATATTTGTTAGTACATAGCGTGTTTTTTAGTCTTTTTTAGACTATATTTGGTTAATTTGTCCAAGCCCCTCCGTGCCATCTCAACGCCCCCTAATTTGCTCTGGGTCTTTTACTGCTCACCTGAAAGCTTCAAACGCCCTCAAGGGGGCATTATCGCAAAACTTTGAGAACCTATGGTCTAGATAACTTTCAGAAATAAGCAATTTTTTTAAAAAAAATATTTAATGTATTCTGTATGCGTAGGGATACTCTTCTGACATCAGCATTTCATGTACCCAGGGAATCTTCGTTGCCAATTTATTTCGATAAAGTTCAAGAACCTTATCTTAGGTTGTATGGCTCAAAGTAAGTACATTTTTACTTTATACTTTATTTTGAAATAATTCTTCTAAGTTACAGGAAAATAATGAATTATTTTGCTTGAAATTATAAATAGCTTAATGATTCGTGTTTCATTCCAAAGGTCGTTAAACTATGGCGGTTTCAGTACATCCATAGCTCGAGAATGGTCAGAAGCCTTTGTTACAAAAGGTGAGAAGCATTTTCAATCACTATTCAGATTGGCGCTCTTCGTAGTATAATATAACAAATTTATTTAATACTAATGGCTTACCGTTTTCTTAGAAAACTATATGACAATCCGAAATCTAGCCCTATAATAACGTGTATACGTTACAATATAAAATAGCAAATATAAATAGTCAATTCTTTCTTTAACAATTAAGAAAAATTAATAATTAATGAATTTTCTCTTTTAAATAACATTTTATTCATTAAACTTCTTACTTATACATTTATAGTATAAGAAATATGAGAATGTGAGAAATATATGTGTTCGATATATATATATAATATTTAAAAAGCAAGGTATAGATTGCATATATTTCTGTGGCATAAATCTCTCTCTATATATATATAACAGCAAAGTGACTCACTGATTCACTCACTCATAACAATATCTAAGGAGCTATTAGACCTACAGACTTGAAATTTGATAGGCATGTTTCTTTCATGGAGATCTCCCAAGAATGGACTCCACGAAAATCGATCCCCAAGGGACGTTCCGAGGGTCTAGGGGGGTTGTATAGATAATTATAATCCCGTTTTTGGACTATTATGCCTACAGACTTAAAATTTGCTAGGCTCGTTCTTTTCATCGAGTAGAGATCTGCTACAAAAAGGAGTTTTCTGAAAGGGGTCGTTGCTAGGGCTTAAAGAGCGTTATAGACAAAAAAAATTCCCGATTTTGGACTATTAGACCTACAGATTTGAAATTTGGTAGGGAGATTTGAAAATTTCATGGAGTAGAGTTCCTGTGTAAGAATGGGTTTTGCGAAATTCGACCCCTATGGAGAGTTGCGATGAGTTAAGGGACATTATAGATAGACATTTGACTTGGAAATACGGTTTATAATAACTTGAAATTTGGTTGGCACATTTCTTTTGCTGGATGTAGATCTGCTAAAAACGGATTTTGCAGAAATTGAAACTTATGGGGGGAGGGGAGTTACCGGGACGTATTCATAAAAAAAATTCTCGTTTTCAAAATATTAGACAAACAGTAATGAAACTTGGTATGCGTGTTTCTTTTTGAATTGAAATCTGCTAAGAACGAGTCCAACGCAAATCGATTCTAAAAGAGGATTACTAGGACTTTTTAATAAGAATATTCCGTTTTTGATCTGTCTTGGGGATTGGTTTATGAGAGAGTAAAAGATAATTCTACTTCAATTTTAGAAATTTGTAGAAATTATTATTTAGAAGTTCTTTCCCTTTTAAATCAAGAAGCAAGAGTTATAAGAATATTTTTCAATACACAGTAGAATTCTTAATGTCAAAAATTTATATATGTATTCATATAGTATCATGGAATACCCAGCAAAGTGGGCGGTATACGCTAGTACTGTATATAGGTATACCACAGGGGTGGCGAACCTTTATGGATCAACGTGCCATTTTTTCTAAGGAAATGTTTAATGAATGTAAAGACGTGCCGTCAAATAATTTTGACCTGTGATTATTGGGAAAATCATAAAACTAATTCCTAACAATTCAAAACTCTTTATTTAGTACAAAAAATTTCCTTTTACACTGTATAGTAGTAAATGTTTTAGTTATACGAGTAATAAATTAAAGTAACATTAGTGTGACTTCTGTTGTAGATTAGAGGGCAAATAAATTAGATTAGGATTTTAAGATGTTTCTTTTAGAAAATGTATGTTGAGTTGAAGTCGTCTGCCAAACGGTTTCTAAGCAACTCTTTTTGCTCTAATTCCATTTTTTGACAAAAAGATTTGTGTTTTGTTTCGAAATGCCGTATTACGTACGATATTTTCTACATACCACTGTTTCAGAATATAAAACACACACTACTTTGTGACATTTACTAATCATCCTATACTTCCCGATCCACCAAGTTTGAAATTCTCTGTTACACTTTGTGACGGATTTATACGCGGTTCCACTAATGCCTTCTTATATCTTTAAGGTAAATATTCATTTTAACCAACCTTCATCGAATATGGGACCGTGATTAATGTAAATAAGGTATATTATATAAATTCGGTTTTCGCAAGTTGGCAGTAAGTGATTTGTTTGTTGGCACGTTGCTGTTGACACGCTGAAGTTGATACGTTGGATGTGTGCAAGTATGAGTTAACATGAAGTTTGAGAATTAGTTGTTAGTTTAAGATTGAAAAAGAATGGAATTAGTTAAAGATTACAGAGCTTGGAGCCTACGACTTTGAACAAGCCGAAGAGAGTGTCTGCAAGTTTCCGGTGTAGAATCCGATGCATTAAAGGTTCAGGTACTGTGCGTTTGATTAAGTAGAAGCTAGTCTATTCGTGTGTGACGTAGTTTTATTTGAGCGTTTTTAAGCTTTCTTAGATTCAGTTGAGAGTCTGTAGTAGTATCCCCGTGTTATAGAATCTCACCTCCACACTCTACTATATTTCATATAGCTTAATGAGAATTATATTGTATCGGATCTATAATAAGAATTAATAAATTAGTTAGATTGAAAACATGTCTGTGTATTATTCTGTTTCTCCCACACCTCTAGCTGGGTATACAGGTAGACAAGAGGGTTCCGAAGTAAGAGGGAACCAAACGTTATCACAACTTACTATCTAGCAATTTTTGTTTTTTCGCTGAACTAGACACGTTCAATAACAATTAAAAATCGTAAAATAACACAAATAAACCTTAAAATATAGTTTTTTTCCAACGAAATTGACTATGCTTTGCGTAGACAAAATTTGCATCATTTGCAATTGTAGTCCACAACGTAAATAAGCAGTGGCTTCACGGAGAATATTAGGACACCCCTGCAAAGTCGGTACTTGGAGTCAGTCAGGCTTTGGGCCCCCTAGAACCATGGGCGCCCCAACGATGTGGGGGTTGGGGGCCAATCGTTACGGCATTGCAACTAAGGCAAGACAATAACAAATGGGTGTGCTCCCTCCCCGCCCCGCAACCGATCATTCACGTTTGTTCGTAATACATAATGAACTTTGTTATTTTAAATTAAAACGCAAACCGCTTTGTTCGTTAGAGTGCCCAAAATATTGTGTTGCGTGCCATCAATGGCACGCGTGCCACTGGTTCGGCCTCCCTGGTATATGTGAATACAATTTCATTAAGTATTAAAGCATAGTTTAATTTACATTTCTAAGGAATTACCTGATATCTATTTACAGGCATGGGAGGCTCAGTTGTATGGAATTTATGGTCAAACAATCGGAATGGAAGCTCTTGTCTTGCAAATTTACTTTCGGAGCGTTTTGGTATAAAAACAGAAGTAAGACAAATTTTTAAATTTATTTGAGGGTGTATTTGTATAATACATTATGCAGTATAACTGCACATAATTATAATAAAATGTGAGAAATTATAGAATTCTAAGATATATTATCTATGTAAGTATGGAAAATCACATAAGAAAAATAATTTAAATCATAATTTTTTTTTTAAACTTAAGACGATGGTTTGATAATTTAACATATTTTGGGGATATACAATCCTTAACTCGGTTCTCAAAACTCTTTAAGCTCATTACTTATTCTTTTTAATTACTTATCACTAGTAATTTATCCTCTTTATTGAAACGTACAATTCACAGGATTTTTAATTTGGAAAGTTTTTCAGGAATTTTATGTTAAACATTTAGGACAATCATTTATAGGACAGATATTCTTTCTTTCAAGGAACTTCTGTAAACATTCTTAACTGGAAATATATGAAAAAAAGAGAGTTTGAGTAAAAATAAACTAATAATAACTAACCCGGAATATATATAACTAATTAAATTAAAATGTGCTCATTGTATTTATAAAATAATTAAATAATTATATATCATAAATATAGCTTTTTCAATATCTATACACCTTTCATTAAAATTTATATGTTATATGCATAAATATACATTTCTAAAACACCCTTTTCTCAGAATGAATTTGAATTTAACATATTTTTTAAACATTTTTTTCGAAGGTAAGAAAGCCTTACATTTTTGACGCAATAGGTGAAATTTTATAAAGCTAACAGAGCGTAATGTTTCAAAATATAAAACAATTCTTTCCCAATAGGAGGAGAGAGAAAAATATTTAAAGGGCTTATTCCTCGATATCGGATCATTAGAAATTGCTTTAAAGGTAAGTCAATGTTTCTTAAATGTATGACGTTAATAAGTCGTAAGTTCATTTATTCTTAGAATTTTAGAGAATACAAAAATTCACTTCATTTATATTGTGGAAAATAATAGAATATACTTTATAATTTACACAAATAATTTAAATTGTTATTAGCTCCCGTATTAATTCCGTGACAAAACAATATGTCAGATTTAATTTCTGTTACATGAGAATATTGGTTTCTTTAAATTTCGGTTGAAGAAAAGCAAATTTCTGTTTTAAATAAATCACAATGGTTCGTTGCATAAGCAATACTTAAAAAAATTACTTTATCATCTTATGTATTTTTCTTAAATATTTCTTGAATTAGCTGTCACTTAGACTAGTTCTAATAATTTGTAGAATGACAGAAATTCATTTTATTTATTGATTTTATTATTTTTTGCTTGTTTCATTTTTCGAAACCTATTATTATAGGTATTATTTCTTTCTTATTTTCGGTATTTCATGCTATTCATAACATAAAAAAAGTATTTTTTTACAACATATATGCATCGTTAAAATGAGTTTTCACATTTCTAATAGTTTTTCTTAGAAAATTTTCAATTCGTTAACATATAATTCAGTATTAAATAAGACTGCATTAACTAATATTGGATGACAGAATGATTAAGCTATTAACATGAAGAGGGGAAAAAAGGGAGAACTAGTTTTTTATTTCTTTTCAAGTAATCCTGCATTTTTTTACAAGATGTTTGATTTAAAAACTGCATTTATTTTTGTAGAAATAATTTTTTCTATATTCTCAGTGTTTTAGCTTTATTTTGTAGCTTTAAAAATCATTTAATACCTTAGTTCATATTGCACATTTCTAATAAAATACATTTTTTCCTATAAACTGTTTATAGAATTTTTCAAAAATTTTAATTGAAACAAATTTTTTAAGAACATAGTAACATTATTGCTAACATCTAGTTACATATGAAAGTTTTTCAAACAACACTACATAACTTAATCCACTTAATTTTGTTATAATATATATAAAAGTTCAATAAAGACTTTTATTTAGCATCATCAGTAATACGTATTTACTTTTAAAAAATAACACCCTATTTATCCCGTACAAAATACATTAAAGCTGCCTTCGCCAAATGTAAAAAGATCTTTAACTAAACTCTGAACATATTTCCTGATAGAAAAATATCTCGATTTTTCTGAAAATTCATAGTGTTGTAATTATAATATTGCAGTTTTAAAATTTGAAAACAATCCATAACATTACGGTACAGGAAACATTTTACATTAGAAAAATGGATAAAAGTAAAAATAACTAATTTAGTAAAATATGCAGCTTTCTATAAAATAGAAACATCATAAAATAATATTAATATTGAAGCACTTTTATATTTAATAGAAATATTCCATTTTTTAATCTTGTTCTTTAATATTGTGCGAACACAATTCTAACCTATGAAAACAACTTTACTCAGCGCAGACCATACAACACATTGTTTCAAATTACACCTGTAATTCAACAACCTATTACTCAATGCTTTTAAAGGTAAGCTAATCTTAATATTCTTTCTCCCCAGAGTGCAAAAAGTGGAACAAAGTCTCAGAAAAGTGATCTTTTGCCCGGTTTCGAGCGAAGCGACGAGCAGATGTTTTTCATCGCCTACGCCCAGGTTAGAGTGGCTTCCGTCTCACATCTCTTCGAATTAAAAATAGCCGTGTTTCCTGGCCCAATCCTGCTCTTCAGAACAATTTTGAAGTTCACGATTAATGGGACACAGGGATCTTTGCTCAGGCGTCGGCCGTCCTTGTCGGTGCTATAGGCATTGTAATGACAGTCCCAGACAGTGCTACAAATTGGATGATAAATTGCACAAACGACTGACACAATAAAAAAGGGGTTTGAAAGTTGTGTTGAAAGCAAATTGTCTTGCCAGTCAGTTAAAGATGAATAAGAAAGATAGCCCTCTGGCAGACACCGATCGTGGCAGATGTGCAGTTCATGTCTATAGTTGTGATAACTTTTTACCGAACCCCTATTTTTTTTCGTTTGAGAGTAGATTTAATTCATTCTGAATGTATAATATACAATAAATTTTCATTATATGCTTGAAAATAGAATTATTCTATAATTATTTAAAAAGTTTACATGAAACTTTTGAAAAGGAAAACGATTTTTTTAATCCCGAAAAAAATGATTTTCATATTTAAATCTGATTGAAGAATTACTGAAGCTCTTTATTTTGTAATTTTTATCCATAAATCTTTGCATGCTATGTGAAAATTGTCAAATTTCGTACTTGTTAAAAATGTTTTCATCAAAAAAAAAAAAAAACTGCATGTACGCGCGCGCGCGAAGACATGATAAATTTTAAATAATATTTACTTCTATTCATAAAACGTATTTCATTCCCAGCAAGGAGTTTTGTTTTTGATTCTTAAAATAAATGGAAAAGAGAGCTACACTCTAGTAATTTTTTCAGGGATGTTTTTTTTAAAAATATCTCATAACATAATCTTTTTCATAAAATTTCAAAAGAAACAGATTCGAATTATAAAAATATCCGTAGCATTTACTGAGAATTGCGAAATAGATGCTAGTTATTTGAGTATCATAAAACTGATGTTTAAATATTTTTTTACTAAAAATGTATGCAACAAATTGAAATACGAAAGAAATGTGCAAAATGTGCAAAATATTCATATCCAAAGTTGAATATTATTAATTTATTAATGTCTCATTTATTGATACTTAAAAAAATTACTCAGATAAAATGGTAGCACCACAAGATGTTCTTGATAGCCAAAAGTTAAAATTTTGTGAATATTTTAAAAATTATTACACAACAATAAAAAATAAGGTACGTAGTGTTATACTGTCGACCAACTTCGTCAAATCCAAAAGCGTCATCAAATGTCACGATATGCAGCCAATAGAGGCAACTGTTTCTTTTTCGTCTATTCGAACATACAATAGCTTTTATTAACTCGCGCCATAATGCAACACGATGGCTGTTAGCGGCGAACCTCGTAATTTTGAGCCTCAGTCAAGTGACGACAGCTAAGCTGCCACCCCTCTTTCCAAACTACCGCGCCAACGGGAGGATATTGAGTCTAGACAGATTTAATGTGCCTCAGCCCCTCTACATGGTGGGTCTTCAGTGGCACTAAGGCTCGATCTCGTGACACGCGGGTCACGAGCACGTGACCTTAACCTTGTAACCCCCCCCCCTTTGTCTACCTTGTGACCCAGCTAAAGGTATGGGAGAAAGTGAAGGATGATTCTACATGATAATTTCAAATTATTTATTCAACGTTTAAATTAACTCAAAAACATTTCAAGGAACCACAATAAATAGGATGTTTCCGATCAGTCAACAGAAGAAGGGGACGAGAGTCGCGTTTTTGGAGAGTACATCTTATAAATTAACCATTTTATATTAATCAAACTTCTACCTCAATATTGCTTTACACGGTAGATATATAACTAATTGCCTCTTAAACCTCTTTAATACATTAAATACCATACATATTATAAAGGTGACTAATAACTTGAAGTGACGCACTTATCCGGTAGGACAGAACTTGGGACCTTTGGGTCCGAAACCGAGTAACTTAACCACTACACCATGATGCGGAGGTAGTTACTGGCTTATATAGATGGTATCGCTACACACTCCCCTACTAGTGAGTTGGTGGTTAGGCGAACGAACGATGTAGTTGTTATATCGAGCGTGTTAGCTGCTGCATCACTAGTTGTGACGGCTTTTCTGGTTACGTCATTCGTGCGTGACGGCTTGAGGGTTGCGTCACTATGCGACGACTTGAGGATTGCGTCACTATACGAGGGCTTGAGTTGCATTTGCGGTGGATAGATGGCACCACGACAGTTCAGAAGGTTGTCTTTTTCTGAGTTTCAACCAGGGTCACCAATGAAGTGGAGTACTTATCCGGAGGTATGAACTCGGAACCTTTGGGTCCAAAACCAAGTAACTTAACTACTACACCAAAATGATCACCATGGTGCGGGGGTAGTTACTGGCTTATATAGATGGTATCGCTACAACCTGAGCTGTAGGCAGTTTTCTTATATATTAAGGCTTAATCCTTCAATTTCTTTATCAATATCACCTTCCCGTCTTTATTCTCTCACGCGGACTTTCTAACTTTTTTCCGATAACCTTTTTCAATAGTTACCTTTAATTAACTAAATTTCTAACCCACTCACTTTTTAACTTTCTAGTAAATGAACCTGAACTATATATAATAAACTTAATTTTGATATCACGTTTTCTTCTTACTAGAAGCTTGTTATTTTTAATAGCCCCAAAGATTTCCCAAGAGGGTTAGTGAAAGAACGCGTATAGATCCGTCACAACCTCTCAGCTACCGTGGCAGGCGAACACAATAATAAAAACGATGGCAGCATTTAGTGATATTTTTTGAATGAGGACATCTTTTGAATTGGCGAAATCGATCGACTGTATAATTTTTTGTATCAAATTTGAATATCGTAACATAAAACTAGACACTGGATTAATGAAGCAGACATTTTTTGGATCAATCTGGTTGTTTGATAATTCTTGTTTTCTGGAAGTCATTACGTATCTTAGAAACATCCAGATTTTATTTTATAATTATTTCTGACATTTTTATTTTATTTCTAGACTCAATGCGCCGCCAGAAGTCTAGAAGATCCAACACTCATTCCTGTTAGAGAAAGGTGAGTCATAAAAATAACATAAATACATAACATTTTAAAATGAAAAAAAAAAGACTCTATCTCTAAAATTAAGTTATAACTGAATACCAAAATAATAGTGATTCACTTTTTCCTGCTTTATTTACATATTGCAGAAAGTAAACTTTTACGAAGTCTTATTTTTGCGTTTTTTCATAAAATACTCTTTTTAAACTTGGTTTACTTATTAAAAAAACACCAAGTTAAATTTAGGTAACAAGAAATGTATATGAAATATATTAATTTGCTTATTTTAAACATCATTTTAACTATCAGTATTGGATTTATTTATTGTTCTTTGTAATTCAAATTTTTTTTTACACTCAGTTTTTTATTTTCATTGAAGACCTTTTTCCTTCGAAAGTTATTTCGCTGCTTTTTTTAAATCACTTACTCTTATTGTAGAAAATTTTATCGAATAACTAATATGAAAAATTACTTCTAAAGTTTGCACAAACAGTAATTTTTTGTTTTAACTTTAAAATTTTAAGGATACCTGTGTAATGATTTATATAAAACAAAATCTTTGATTTTAATTGTTTTCACGAACTTTTTTTTGCCTGTTACAAAAATTTTTGTGATCTAAATACCAAAAAAAAGCCAATCATTTAATTTTTTTTAAAAAAATGGTACTTACGTATTATTGAAACAATCACCAACCCTATTATTAACTCGCCAAGTTGGCAACCCCTTTTTCACATGTGTCGTATGCGCTGAATTGGCAACCAGGTGCTTCATTTCATATAATGTCGCCAATAGGTTTCGGTAGTACGTAAGTACCAAAATGTAAAAATTCATGAAGTAATAATATATGTTATATTACTACTCCTCGCGCGGTACAATAATTAACGCACACGCCCGAAGTTCAATTTACAAGTCCGTCAAACTAAGTACTATAACAAAATCTATGGTAGGTTTTGGCACAACATGATTGATATTCGTAAAATACTTTTTTCAATGGATGTTTATTGATAATTTCCCAAAAAATGAATACATTCTAAATTCAGCTATTTTTTTGTTTTTAAAAATAAGTATTGTTTTGATTCAGAACCCCTTAAAATATGAACGTATTTCGAATTCAGTTAATTCATTTTTCTTAATTTTTTTGTCCGTGATTTAATTTTAATTTTAGATGAATCTTATAAAATAAATTAAAGGGAAAACAGCGAAGCACACACTTGAGTTTTTTTTTATCAAAGTTCTTGTCAAATATTAAGAGGAAATTTAAGTTAAATTGAGTATTATTTTCAATGGGAGGAGTTTATAATTGAGATTCATCTGTTAAATCCCTTCCATGCACACAAACAGGTTTTTTTATTCCTTAAATATCTGTATTAAGAATTTCAAATTATAAATATGCACTTAAGTTTTATTTAAATAAAAAATAATTAAACGTCGCTTTAAATAAGTGGTACTTACGTATTATCGCAACAATCGCCAACTTTTTTAATAAATCGCCAAGTCGGCAGCCCTGTTTTCCTATGTGTCGTGCGTGCTGAATCGGCTACCAAGGACTTTTTTTCATATAATGTCGCCGATAAGTTGTGATAATACGTAAGTACTAAATAATCTTTTGAAATAGGTTAAAATAAATATTTGTAAGTTTCGTTACAAAAAATGATTAACTATTGTATGTTTGTTTTTAAGTTACTGAAATTGGAACTAACTTCTCGTTTTTTACATGGATTTAAAATCATGCCAAGTAAATCTTTAGGGCGATTTGTTATGTTGTAATGTTATAGTCCAATTTGATAAAATTTTACAATTACTTGATGGAAAATTCCGTAGCGTACCGATATTAATTTAATTCCCTGAAATTAATACTTAATCGTCTCATTTTATCCACAATAATGCATGAAAAAAAGCATTCACTATGAAAAAATCAAACTACATCTAAACATTCTTTACATTTTTTCTTTTAGGGTTAATACTATCTTGTCAAATTCGAAGGAATTCGAGGAAGCTTTCAGTTGCAGTATTCCAAAATCATCCAAGAAGTGTGAAGTCTGGACGTGATTTGTCTTACTTACGAGTTTATATAAGGACATTTATTTTCCTTCATGAAGACTTTTAAAACTCATACGGTCATATATTTATGACATATGCATACAAATGCTTCATTTTACATTTGTCGTAGTGTAATATGCATTGCCTACAACATAAGTTTTCAAAGTGAATTAATTGAACTTATATATCATAAAAAGTTGTACATTTCCTGAAATTGATGCTTGTAATGTTTCTTTTTTTATATTATAAATATGAATGATTTTTATTTTCCGCCTTTTTTTTCTTTAATCAAAGGATTATTAAGACCCACTAAAATGACACTAACTTATGATACTCCTGTTAATTTTGTTCCAGTTCTGTTTGTGTTACCTGTTACAGAATCACCCAAGTATTCAAATCTCAAACACTAAATAAATCGTTATAGAAGCTTATAATTACTTAAAAACATGACTTGTGCAGTTATCTCACAATAAAAAGTATTTAAAAGCTCCTTTTTGTAAGTGTCTGCAGACTTATGGCGGGAGTGGTTGGTGATTATTTAGTGGTCATTCTTGTTTCTTCACGTTAAGGTGAATTTTTCTGTTGTGTGAGTAAGGAAATTTTGAAGAATCCCTGACAGGTATGTTGATTTCCTGAATAGAACTTTTTAGTCGTAATTTAAGCATAAACACTGTAACGTTTTCCCGTCACATAGCTGAAAAATCAGCTCCTTTCTGTGGATAGGACAACCACGTTCCTATGCACACGTACTCCCTTAAAATATTGCACGGTCTTGTCTTTGGTCATCGCCCCGGCAACCTTTGACACCGTGAGAACCCCTTACTCCACCCACGAGCCGGATGTAACTCGAGGATAAAGAGACTGACCACTACCATCCCGAAACCCAAGAGAGGGTAAAGAGAAATCCATTGGAAACCTTCGAACTGGACAGATGTAATATCCTCTCTCACAAACAACAGAATTTGGACTATAATGTACAATTCAACCTTTTAATAACTTCAATGCATATACTGTAATTAATAGCTGTGACGTAAATAAACCAATTATTTAAATTAATAAATATCACGCTACCATTATTTTTCTCAAACGTCACAACACGTAAGATGATTGCCTGTACGGAGATTTTAGAAGGCAAGTGTATGCAGTTTAAACATATAATCTTTTGATAGTTCAACCACTTGCTCTTGATCTATCAGTGATAAATCCTGATTCTTTCTGAAATATAGATAGGAATTTTTAATCCAGGGATTCTTGCTGCGAAAATAAATTCCTGATAGTTGTTTTTTAATTGTAAACTATGCTACTGAACCTTAAAATCTTTCATAAGAATGAAAGTTTTTCTAAAATTTTGGGACTTTGATTAGGTAACTAGTGATCATTTTGTGGAACCCCTGTCAAAGTTCTAGGGAACCGTAGAGTTCTTCTGAACCCAGGTTGCAGACCTCAGCAATAGGGAAGGAAAACAGTGGTGATAACCGAGCGGTGATGGTTGAGAGCTTACTCTTGATGCCACTAAAACCACGTCATCTAGCAGGGTCGATGGACATTAGTTCAATTCGTGCCGTAGTTTCTCAAGTTGCTGTGGTATGGATTGATTGTTTATTAAGAAGCCCTTTGAAGCTACTTTAAGGGTTTTTCCCCCGTTTCTCCAGCTCAAATCTCGCCAAGAAGGCTTTATTGGCGACAACACACAATATACACGTAAAAAATGTTAATAAATATCAGTCCTGATTGGTTTCTGGACCATTTTGATGTATTACGAAAAAGACATTACTGATAAGAAAAAACAGACTTCATTGCGCACTGTTCCGTTTTCATCTCTGAATTGATTGCCTTTAACATGGCTCTAGTCTGTGTTTCTGACAGTCATTTGACTGGCGAAATCTGGATTCTTTCAAACAGTTGAAGTGCTATTTAATATTTAAACAATTGGAGACCGCAAGGGAATAAATATTAGTGATAAACTCAGGAACCTGTCTGGTTCTGCCGTGATTCATCAGCGGTGGATGAATCACGGCACCCATGTGAATTTGAAATATAATGGCATTGTTGATGACCTTGAAAAGGGTGGTACTTCAATGACTTAGGTCAATGAGGAACCTCTGACGTACCTTGAACTATACTCGAAATGTAAAGCCTCCATAAACATCTCTCGGAAACAACCACCATTACATCCGTTTTATCTTAGTCAGTGCCCTGGAGCGTCTATCTTTTAAAAATGGCAGAAGAGATCAAACTACTTTTGCTCGACTGGCTACGGGGCATAAAATCCCACAGATTCTCCTATAGTGCCAAGACTTTTCCAATTTCCTCCAAGTGTAATGATACAGAGGCTACACCGCAACATTTGCTTGATTGAGTTGACTTGATACTAGAGGACCTTTTGAAAAGGTCTATTTTGGTTGTAGATTTTTTAAGGGTGAACAAACTCATGTGAATCTGGTCTGATTCAGACCAGAGGGATAAAAAAGAAAAAGAAAGCCCGCGACTTGTTTTAAAAATGTGGTTGTAGAAGATTACCAGCGGAAATATTCTGTTTGACATCGGTTGTATTATTTTGGCGACTTTATGGCTTGAGCCGGCGAAACGGAAACCATTAATGTTAATTGCGGTTTGGAAAATGGTGTGCCAGCTAAGGTATCGTCATTTGACCTTTGCTCAAATTGACGAAGTTCGTCGCCAATAATCTTCGCGCATGACATTGATAATCAATCAATAAGTGCAGGGTTATTGATTGATAGTGCATATTGTTTAGGTATGTAATGTAAGCAATTTCAAGAGAAAAGGCGTTCACTTGACAAACGTTTAATTCTCTTTCCAATGTCGTTATTTTTTTTTTCTTATTTTGTCAAGACATATAGAAAGAAAATACTACTTTATTTTGATAAAAAAAAAAGATAATTGAGATTTCACATAACATACAGTCAAATACGAAAAAAAGACAAAGAATTCTATAATTTAACTAAAATTCCTTAACAAAAATAATGAAGTTAAAACGTAATTAAGAAAACGTATTTTAAAAAATTTCAGCATCACAGATATAAATAAAAAAAATTTATTTGTTTTAATGAAATATTTAGTAACAATTTAACACGGACAGACAAATGCCTCACATAAATATTTCAATGACATTTCCTCTTGTTTGTAAGCGGTAATTCATTACTGCGAATCAAATGGGAAAAAAATTGGATATTTATATTTAACATCTAAAATAAATGAGTGATATTTCTTCATACACATGACAAATACATCTGATACGAAAAAATACAGAGCGAGTCAGAATGGCCTTCAAAACCCTAAACTTTTCCTACTTAAGAAATGATTAGTTATTACGAATTCGCTAAATTCGAGTGTCTGTAGCTATAGGAAACAGACAAATACATTTCGCAATTGTGAAGAGATTAAATTATATTTAATCCCTCTTTTTCAGATGATTATTCTAAGAATTAATTCACATTAGGTTATAATCACATGATAAGTATGATATCATGTGTTTCTAGCCAATAAGCTCATAAATTCATATGACGTCAAAGCACATCATAAAAACAATCAGTTTATGCGCTAATCAGCGTTCAATCAGCTAATCAGTACATGCGCTTGGCTGTTGCCAACTTTTGCTCTTTGCAGAAACTTTCTTTTAAAAAGAATATAATTACAACAGTAATGAACACATTAGTTATGAAAATGCACTTGAATTAAAAATGCATCTATAAAATAAGGTTCTTTTTTTAGTACTAAAATATTTTTGATGAAATTTTTTTCACATATTTTGGAACATCTTTACCCAAGCATCAAATTTAAAATTTTATCTAAATTTTACAAATGAAACAAGTACAAGTTAGTTTATTGTCAGTTTTGAGAGAATTCGATGAAGAACACGGGATCGTCTTTATCATGAGAGCGTCTTGAATTTAGCCCATTAAACTCAACATGCCCATTAAACTAATACGAGAGAAGAAGAATTCTTTTTTTATATACAGCAAAATATTTTTTTTAATTTAATTTCGTCAGATATCCTCTCTTTTTCCTGTTTCAATTTTTTTTGTTAGTATCAGCATTTCCACCTTTGAGAATTATGAAGCATGCGATTGGTTTTTAAAAGTTTCGATATTTTTTTACAATTACCGTATTTACTCGAATCTAAGGTGCGCCCTAAATTCTCAAAATGTTTTTGTCGAAAAAATGTCATCAGCACCCCTAATTGTCTACATGGGTTTGAGAAAAAATAAAAGATTGGGTACATAAAAGAGATTGATCAATATCCAATACTTAAGAAGTTAAATAAAAAGAAACAGTTATAATGAGAAATAATAAGAAAAGTTAATAACTAATTTATTTGACTAGTATTAAAGACTTTCAAATACATACAGAAACCTTCAATTACTCTAACTGTCAGTATCGTGTTTCGAAAATCATTCGTCCCTCCCATTGTTACATCTGACTTCGGAATTGGTGCTGGATTCTCCATTTTCCTTCCCGTTGTCATCTTCTGCGCCATCTAATGCATTTGTTATGCAACATTTTTTTTTAAAAGAAAAGAATGTATTATAGAAGAATATAAAAAACTGTTAAAACACATGCAAGCAAAAATTACATCACTTGCTTATTCCGTGTTTGAATTTTCCAAAAAATACAGCGAATGTTTATATTTAATTGTATATTGTTATAAGTTCTTCTGTATGTAGTAATAAATACAATTCCATTTCCTAATCGGTTATTTATTTAGAAACTCACCATGGTATATATAGAACTTCAAACCCTCGTAGGCCATTATGACTCGCTCTGTACAAATGGTGAATAATATTAATGATTATGCGTTATTTGTACGTTTTTGGCACGTGGTATACGCGCTTTCGTTTTCACCGGTCCATAAATCACAATGAATTTTATTTCATTCAGTATAATCCAATACTACTTATTTATCTACACTTCTATCTGGGCCAGTTTCGTAGTATCCAAGGCATAAAATGGGCAACTCTTGTAAACACTGTGTATCTGTCTGGTAAGTCACACTGACCATTTATTCCAAAGCTGACCAGTCCCTCCACTGTATGCTGATCGGTGTCTCTATCGTAAAACACCATAGGTGATCCACTGTCTCCTCTGCAAGTACTTGTTCGCCCCGTTGGGAATCCTGCACAAAACATTCCATTGCTGAGGTTAAGCGAGATATTCACCTTCGCATAAGCTTCCACGCAGAGTTGATTGGATTGCACTGGTAAATGTGCCATTAATAACTCGTCAGAAGGTAGTTGGAGTTCCGTGAGTCCCCAACCAGTCACCTATTTTGTTTGAAAAAAAAAATTTATAATATGTCAGATTTCTTATCACAACTAATTTCACAAAATTGCACTTTGTATTTTCTTGTCTGATAAGAGATCATGCCGTTCATATAATGTCGCGCCAATAGGTTGCGATAATACGAAATTACCGTAAATTGTTAAGTACATATATTATTTCCAACTGTATTTTTTATTATTGTGTATAAAAGTGAAAAATGTAAAAATATTAGGGGTTTTTAGAAAACTAAAAGAAAAAAAAAAGGTCTCCGGAAATGTAGTTGAAAAGTTTAATGTACGGAAAAAACACATTTTCTTAAATGCAAATTAAGTCAATTCTTTTTCAGAAAGCACTGCTTTAGCACTTAATGTTTCTGTCAGAATATTTTTTAGAAATTGATGAAAACTGTTTCTTTTTTTAGAAAGGAAAAGGTATTTATACGTATTATTACAATCTTTTGGCGATATTTTTGAAACGAAGCAAACATGATTACCAATTGAGCGCATACGACACATGCGAAATTGAGGTTGCCAATTTGGCGAGTTATCTTGAACGTTGGCGATTGTTGCGATATTACTTATGTACCGAGGAAAATATTTAATTACATGAGAAAAAGGAAGTACATATAAATATTTGGAACTAATTTGGGTACTTACGTATTATCGCAACAATGCCAAAGTCCAAGATAACTCACCACGTTGGCAACACTGATTTCATAAGTATCGTACTCGCTGAATTGGCAACCATGTGCTTCGTTTCATATAATGTTGCTATTATGGTTGCGATAATACGTAAGTACCAGATAAAGTAACAACTATTGAATCTGTACTATTAATTTGTAATTTTATAATAAAATAAAATAAATATATTTTATCTAGGGGAATTCGTTTAAAAATGAACTGAGTTTAGATTATTTGAAAAATAATTAAGAAAATATTTTCTGAAGTATTTAAGCTCAGAATTACAAATGAAATGCCATAGTAACTGTAATATTTGTATACACTTAACTTACATCTTTAAAATAAATGTTCTAGAACAAGGGTAGCCAACCCAAATGATCTTGCGGGCCTATTCGGGAAAACTTTATGATTCCGCGGGCTGCATATAATAATATATATCTTTATAGTAGATTTGGATTAATTACAAACATTTAGTGGAGTGAAAATTTAAAATAAAAGAATTATTATTATATTTTTCATTATTTTTCACGTATACAAACATAGCTAGTATAATAATAAAAATACAATGATCAAGCGATTTTTAATTTATTACTTGAGAACTGAAGAGTTGAGAAACAAATATCCCGCTAATTAGTGAGATATTTGTTTCTCTACTCTTTTTGCGAGTCAATTTCAATGCGTGTATTTGCATATCGTAATTGATATTGTAGGTTTTCGTCCGTTAAGTTTGAACGTAATGTATATTTGATAAATTTCATTATCGAAAAAAAAACGATTCGCTGATGTAAGTTGTAAAAATTTACAGGAATCAAGCGTGAGGCCTGCTGGGTTCACAGCAATGCAATACTACCTACTAAGTTTGTATAAAACCCAAAACAACGTCATACAATAGAAAAGTTATATGATTTATTTCTTACAAAAAACTGCCCTAAAAGGAAAACTATTTAACAAAATAATCTCATTTTGTCAAGTTGTAATAAATCTCGCGGGCCACAAAATTATTCAAGGCGGGCAGCCACATATGTCACATCGGGTTGGCTACCACTATTCTAGAAATATTCAGTTAATCCTACAAAATATTTTGTACGAAAAAGCCATGTTACAGTTCTGGGTGAGTTATTGTAACATTTTCACTACGCATTAATTTTATCAGAACGGATCCGCTTACTATTCATTTGTTTCAAGAAATAGAATATTATTTATAATAGTATTCTAGCATAATTTAGCACAATAATAAAATGATTCTTATGAAAAATAACAGTAATTATAGTATGCTTTGTTAAAAAAAATATCTTTTAAAATACTTAAACTTTAATGCTACGTTGTCATTAAAGCATCTTAGAATATAATCTTGCTTGGAAACCTTTTAGTAATTACCATTTATAGAAAATTTTTTCGCTAAACATTTGAAATTTTAAAAATAATTCAAAATATCTTTTCTAAACTTGTTTTTATTTATCGATGTGTTTAATTTGATAGTAAAGTGTTGTTTAAAAGCTGGTAATTATTAAAATTTGGTGTCTTTAATTTTATTTACTCCTCCTTAAAGTCTTTCAAAACACAAAAGCCTTTTAGAAAATATTATTGTATCAACTATTCCAGTAGTTATTAAGTATAAATAAGTAACCTTTACTTCACTAATATCTGTTTTTTTTTATTTCAAGAATACCTATTTGCTTATAAAATTAATTGCGATAATTTTTCAAATATATAATGTAACAAATGCAAATATTATTCCAAGTAAGTACATAATTTAAGCAAACTTAAATATAAACAAATATAATATACATATGAAATCAAATGTAAAAATAAGATAAAATACAAACACAACTATAAATAAATAACAAGTATAAAGCTTTTCAAACAACATCATAAGTTGCGATATCTATTACATTATACTTTTTGCAAATAAATAACTCGATTACGCTAGCAGCGCGTATCCAGTTCTGCAACTGAATAAGGCAAAATAGCTTTCAAAAAATCATAACATTAAAAATAATTCTGGATTCTAAAAACAATAAAATATCCAACTATTCTAAAAATCAAACGTTTTATTCCTCAAAAAATACAATACTAACAATTGCCAAAAATACCGAAACAAAACTTTTGCTTAATATTTACATTAAGTTACAGTGAATACGCACAAGTATAGATGTCATGAATTAATCCAAAAATAAACTCTGAAGACATGACATCCTCCCACCTTAAGTTGTTGAAAGACAACTAAACTTACCAAATATTTAAAAATTTCAAAGAATAACATACAATAAACATTTCTAATATACATTTATATTTCTAATAAACTCTGAAGACATGACAATATCATCTAAAATATCAAAAGAGTGATTATACAAAAATTGGTGTGTTAAGAACCCGGGGATAAGATATCTTTCTTCGCTTTTTGTGAAAGAGAATAAACCAAAGTCAAATATGTTTTCCCGCAAAAAAAAAAAAAAAAAAAAAAAAAAAAACATATATTTATATACATTCGGGGAACATATATTTCTCTCTATTATATAGTACTTTTAAATTGTAGAAGCATTCCGTAAAAATGTAATTTTTTTTCTTGAAAATGTAAAATGTGGTAGTGTGTGTGTGAATGGTCCATTAACTTTATTTTATAGAAAATGAAACTGAAACACAGAAAAAATGGATAGTATTAGATAGAAATGTGTATGGTATAAATTGGGATAGTCAAATCTAAACGTGTAATGTTTAATATTGGAACAATTTTCTACTTAAAAAGGGTATGAAAATTTGGATCTATTGGATCTCAGGGGTGTTAATTTTGAAACTAGAGCTGAAAAAATGTAAACAATTTTTAAATAGATAAAATTCTTTGAAATAAAAATTAACTATAGTTCGAATCTCTTACACATTATTTATAAAGGAATAAGGTTTAAAGAAAAGGCAAAACTTTTAAAATATAATCCTGATTTGAAAAGCTATAAGCATATGAAAATAAAAAATATTTCTGTAATATGTATTACATAAATTTTACGTTTCACATACTATTATCACAAAACTAGTAGCCTTTGATGTATGAAACTTAATAGAATTATAAAATGTATTATACTTTATAAACCCTACCTAATTTTAGTATTATATATCTTTTGTATTTCGAAATGTTTGAAAAATATTTAAAAAAATATGTATTTTATAAAATTTTTTAGAAATAGAATTTATTATTCTATTGATATAAAAATAGCTACAGTATCCTAAGGATATATTTAAATTTGTAAATTATTTTATGGCTTGTAATTGGAACTACTATTTCAGAAAATATCATGCTCAACGTAAAATTTAATTAATATTTCTTACAGAAATATTTCTTATGTTCATATGCTAATAATTTTTTAAAATTATGATTATATTTTAAATATTTTTTAAGCCTCATTCCTTTATAAAAATGTGTAGAAGAATCAAATTATTTAATTTTAACTCCAAAGAATTGTCTCTAATCGAATTTTTTATGTATATATTTTCGGCTCTTGAGACAAATTTAACACCCCTGAGACCCCTGAATACACGAAGACGGAATTAATCAACAGGCACTTACATAGCCTCTTTGTCCAGGAGCAAGATTCGTTTGCGTAGATCGTGGCGTAGGAAGACAAATCGGTTGAATTCTTTCCGTATAACGTACATCTGGCACGAATTTTACCATTGCTATATCATTATCATACGTCACACTATCGAATTCCGGATGAGAAATTAGTTGGGAACTCTGAAAAACAAAAACAAAAAAAATTAATAAGTTTTAATATTATATTTATGATTTCATTATTTTTCAGGCAGTATGAAACATGTATATTTATAGATATATTAACTTATTCATCCCTTCTAAACATACATTCATAATCTCAATCACAAATAACTATATTATTGTTTTATAATACTACAAGCAATACAAACAGCATACAGTAAATGCAATAAAATTATTCTAAGAAGTAATAAATTATGTTTGTAAAATTATTTTAAAAATTTTTATTTAAAATTTTTTATTTTTTTTTTATATTAAAAAAGGTATTTTAAAATATTTTAAGACAAATGTTACAGTATTAACACTCCACGCAAACCAGTTAAGAAATTTTCGTAAAATTTCCGTAAAAGAAAACGTAGCTGTGAAAGAAAAGTATAAGGTTTTCAGATATTATACTAGAAGCAAAGGAACAGTGGCATAACATACACCCTCGCGTCTTGAGGGGCCCGGGACTCTAGGTGCCTAAAGCCTGATGTCATCCTCGGCAATTGACCATGGTTCAAAATTGCGAAGTCCCTCGCCAAAGCCCTCGAGTAACTGAATTGTGCGACGTGAATATTCACTCACTCACTCACTAGTCCCAAAATTAAAGATTTCTTGAGCATGGGGTGATTCTGTGCCCTGCGCTACCATTCCGTGTTAATTACTCAATTCATTTCCCCTTAAATCAGTCCTTTTTTCTTATATATGCCCGATGTTTTGTCTGGAAAAGTGTTCTGAGTCCGATTTTGTTGAGTGACACTAGACAAAAAACCATCTCACGCTGAAAAATGAACAAAAGTGATCACCGGATCACAAAATCAAATGAGCACTTACTATTCTAGTTTCCACTAGCCTGTCATCTAATCTGTCTAGTCTGTGAAACTTTCCCAAGTACAAAGTGAAGTGTTCAGAATCCGTGAGGCAGTGGGCTGCAGTAAGCACAGTTCTTCGATCCAGGAGAGCTCCCCCGCATATCATGTAGGTTGAATTTGAATTCCTACTGGTGACGGCGATGGCCACTGTCCAGGGCCATTCTCCGGCCACCGTCTTGGTGCCATGGGTGATGCGACGAGTCGTCTGCAGACGAGAGCGGCCGCAGTCTGAAAGAGACAATGGAAAATTTTTTCATGAGATTGCACGTTATAAACAAATACATTAAATCCCATCCCCATGTCTTTTCTCAAGCGGTTTTTGGACTAACCGACCCTTTCGTAGGGGGCTGATGTGTAAGCTGTTGAGATTTTTTTTGTTTGTGGTCTTCAGATTTTGGGTATCAAGGGTAATTGATGCCTGATTATTGTTATTGATATTACAATGCAGTCAACATATACGAGGTTCGATTCAAAAGTTCCGGACTGAGCCTATAACGTAAAAAATATTTGCAGTTGAGCGACTATTATAACGTTTCTGTGTTACTACGTCCTTTCTCTTTTCTAGGAGTGGTTTGTTTCAAATCATGGGGTCAGCGGATCACCCCAGTGTCGTATGTTATTGGCGGATACATTTAGAACACAACAATTAAAGGAAATTGCGTTTGTTGAACAAGAATGAATATCAAATTTTGTGTTAGCTTGGAAAAGAGTGTTACGGAGACTTACGAAATGTTGAAGCATGTGTTCGGAAGTGACACATTATCGCGAATGCTAGCTTTTGATTGGTCTCGCCGTTTCAGAGAAAACAGGGAAAGTGTCAAAGACGACGAACGCTCTGGAAGTCAGCAGACTTTCCGCACCGCTGAAAACATCGAGAAGGTTTCTGCGGTGGTACGTAAGAACAGGCTACAATCAATAACGCAAATAAGAGAATCTTTTGGGATATCCGAGACCACATGCCAACGGATGCTGACTAAGCATCTTAACTTGCATAGGGTGTGCCAACTCTTTGTTTCCTGTAGATTAAATGAAGACCAAAAAGCAATTAAAATGGAAAAATTACTGGAGACTTAATCTCGGCTGTCGTGAAAGATCCTTCCCTACTTATCAGACTTGTTACTGGAAGCGAGAAATTGGGATTTTTATACTACCCGCAACTTAAAAGAGCATCGGCAACGTAGAAATCACCACAATCTCCACGTAAGCAAATGTTTAGCCAAGGTCTCTTTAAAGGGAAGATTATGCTAGAGGTATATTCATCTTTATCCAGGGCATAGTGCATTTGGAATTTGTTCATAAAGGGTGCACTGTGGACAAAAAGCTCTAAGAAGATAGATATCCTGTACCGTTTGCGTGCTTCTATATCCGAATGGAGAAACCAAATTTGTGGGCTGAGCAGTCATGTGTGCTTTTGAATGACAAAACTCCTGCACATCGAGCCCTCCACGTCACTGATTTTGTAGCGAAAACAAAAAGAAATATTATGCCATATTTTTTTACTCCTCTGATCTCACCCTTGGCTGCTTCAGCCTATTTTCTAAATTAGCACATCACTCGCAGAGTCGTTAGTTTCAATATACGGTTTTAAAGTTTAAATTGCATCGCACGCTGAATTAAAGGATATGGCTAAAAATGGATTCCAGAAATATTTCAAATGATCTTTACAGGCGATGGCAAAAGAGTGTTGTTGCTCAAGGGTCTTATTTTGATGAAGGACGTGTTACAGAAATTTAATTATTATTATTTTTTAAGTTATGGACTCAGTCCGGGAAGTTTTGAATCCTACGTCGTATAGTTATTTCCTTAAAGTTCTTTAATTCAGTGTGCATGATTCACATTATAAGGGTTAGTCAACTATGAATCCAATCTCGAGAGTTAGGTTAAGGGGTTAGTTGATGTACATGTTATATACTTGCCACTTAAAATAGGAAAATGCTAGCCAAGACCAAACAAAACAAAGTAAACAGGAACTTCCAAATTGGTTAATAATAGATTCGTATCCAATTTTTTTTTTAATATTTGCATTTTATTTTTTTTTTTTATTATCTCGTTTTTTGGTATTCTTGAAATATATAGTTCTAGCATGTTTCTAATTATAATGTTACGTAGAATTTATCACAATGGCTACATAAAATGAATAACAATAATTGAAATTCATTTATATAGATTTAACTAACAGTATAATAAATACTGTTGCGTGTGTGATGTTATAAAATAATAATATTCTGGAGTCCTAGAATTTGCCGTGGCCCCGGTAGCCGAGTGGTCTAGACATCGGATCGTGGCTAGCATGTCATAAGTTCGATCCCAGTACCACTGAAGACCCGCCGTGTAGGGGAAGGGATGCACGTAAAATCTGTCGAGAGCTCAGAAGTCCTCCCGTTGGTGTGGTGTGGTAGTTAGGAGAGGGATTGCAAGCTCAGATGTCGTCCGCGTTACTTGACCATGGTTCAAAATTACGCTGACCGTCCCCAAAAGCCCTCGTGTACCTGAACAGTGGGACATTAATATTCACTCACTCACCCTAGAATTTGTCTTCTTCCTGGATTTATTGGTAACACAAGAACTTTCAACGATAAACTTAACAATCTTTAACTAAATATTACAATTATTAGACTGAATTACTGAAAGAATAAATTCTAATATTCGAGATAAAAATCCTGGTACGCCGAAGCCAAGAAAAAGAGTCCGATTTAAAATATACGAGTAAACAACAGCACGTCTAGTTATGCCGAAGCCAAGTTCAAGATTCCAACTGAGACGGAATCCCTTACATATGGTATCTATCGAGATAGACCACGTGGGGTCTGAGGATGGTGTCAACTCCACTCCACCCACTTAGACCACCTGTCCATAATTCACAACAAACAGAATTTTGTTTTAAATAAAAACAATTTAATTAATTTTTTTAATCGCATTAGTTTCACAGTTGTATATTATTTTAATTATTAAGTTGGTTTCTTCAATTGCTTTGATGAGATGAACGTATTTGTTAAAGAGATATCTTCTCAGATTTCTTATCTTCAGTATATATAGAGCATATAAGCATTCCTCTCTAAAAGATATTCGCCTACTAATTTCTTATTTTAAAAAATTGTGTGTGTACTTATGACCATTTGATAGGAGTGAAAATTTCTGAGATTTATTCTGGGCAAGAGAATCCAATTGTATTGATGTACTACGTTTTCTTTTTCGACATTTGCACATGCCAGAAATAAGAAGTTCTCTTTATCGTGCCCATTCATCGGTGGATTTATTATTTTTATCCATTTTCGTAAATAGCAATGTTTTAATAACTATGCACTCTTATATATTTAACCATTTAAAAGTCAATTAGTCTAATTATTTAAAAATATTTATACGTAAACTACTTATGTAGGTTATATTTATATAATATATGTGTGTAAATAATACTTCCATACTATCGCAACAATTCTAACGTTCAAGGTAACTCGAAAAGTTGGCAACTCTGATTTCCCATGTCTCGTAAGCGCTGCTTTGGCAACCATGTGCTTCCTTTCATATAATGTTACAAACACCGTCACGATAATACATAAGTACCCTTTATATAACATACGCACTCAAGAGCCTAAACATGTTGACCACTCCTACATTTTGAAATGAACTCGCCTGGATGACGTGGAAGGCCTGTGATCAAATGGAAGTGGTATTTAACTGCTACTGGAGAGTCTGAAGAATCATTCTTTCACTTACTTCTGTGTGTGAAGGGAAAGGCTGCGAATCTAAGCGACTTTGATAGAGGGCAGATTGTAATGGCTCGAAGGCTCGGAACAAGTATTTCCGAAACTGCATGACTCGTGGGTTGTTAGCGATCTACAGTTGTTAGTACTTATGCAAAGTGGATGAATGACGGTGAAACCAGCAGTAGACGACATGGTGTTGGACATCCACACGTTATCAAAGAAAAAGGTCGTCGGAGACTGTCTCGCAAGGTGAATCAAAACTGGAGCCAGACAGTGGCTCAGCTGACAGCCTAATACAATGCAGTGCCGAGTAGAATAGTATCGGAGCACATTGTTCAGTGGACACTGTTGGATATGGGGCTACGCAGCAAACGTGCCACATGTGTGCCTTTGCTGACCAAGCGTCATCACCAACTGCGCCTGCGCTGGTCCCGGGAACATTGCGACTGGTCCATGGATTAGTGGGAGAGAGTTGAATTGTCAAATGAATCACGGTTTGTCATTCATCACGCCGATGGCCGTGTCAGGATACGCCGTCTCCCAGGCGAACAGTTGCTCCCTGAATGTACAGTAGGTCATACACAGGCCGGTGGTGGCGTTATTATGCTTTGGGGGACGTTCTCTTGGGCGTCTCTGAGTACCGTGTTTGTGGTAGAGCAGACAATGAATGCTACAGGGTATCTAAACATCATTGCGGACCAGTTGCACCCTTACATGGCCTCTGCTTTTCCAGCTGGGAATCGAATGTTCCAACAGCACAACGCTTCGTGTCACAAGGCTAAAATTGTGTTGGAGTGGTTCCAGGAACATAATGCTGAATTCCAGTTAATGTCCTGGCTGTTTAACTCATCGGATCTGAATCCGATAGAACACATTTGGGATGTCATGAGACGGCAGCTCAGAGTTCAAAGACCATCAATTCGCAATATCTCGGATTTGTGTGACCGTTGCTTAAACATCTGGTACAATCTGTCTCTGGCCATCTACCAAGGACTTGTGGCATCCATGCCAAGGCGGGTTGAAGCTGTGTTGCGTGCCAAATATGGGCCAACTCGTTCTTGACAGGTGGAGATAATGTTTTAGCTCTTGAGTGTATAACGTGGTGTACTATGTCATGCTAGGGAGACTTATATCGTGAGAGCCTTTTATTTTTCCTAAAATTCTTTGAAAAAACAAAAGGAGAGTATTGGTACTTTTCCCAATAAGTACTTATATTTTCTCGTTATCTGTTTTCGACATCACTAATGTAAACCAAAATATTGGCAATTTCTCGCTAGTTAACTCCATTAAAATTTCCGGTTCTAATTCTTTTGGTACATTTTTGTGCTTAAATGCTCTTTCTACTAAATCAAAAAATGAATCCCATGTTTCGTTTCTTCTTATCTTCGATCTCCTACATAAGAACTTTTTTTTCGAATTTTTTTTTGCTTTCACTCCTTTTTCTCGATCATTCGCTGGAGTTGAGTGGAAGTGGGCTACATGACAGTAATTTTTAAATAAAGAAAATAAAACTTCATGGGGGGGGGGGAAAGTGTGCATGAATTTTTTACTTAAAAAAACACGCGCCTAAAAAGTTTTCTGCAAGATTCACCGACACGAGCTAGATTACCAACTGGAGCCGATTAAACCCGATTGAGCGTAACGCACCAGAACCTGACGCCTAATTTTATTCACACTCTTCAGCAAAACGTTCCTAAAGAAGTTATCACTTTAAAAACATCTAGGTGAGTAAGTATTTAAAAACGTAACAATCTAAGGCAATACTAGGGCTATTGGTAAATGGACCTGGTAATTTTTAACCGCGGACAAGGGATGAAGTGCGATGCTTAAGCCGATCACTCTCCTAACTTCCACACCACGTTAACTGAAGGCTTTGAGTCACTATAAACTTAATGTACATTAGCTCCTCTACATAGTGGATTTTCAGTTGCACCATAACTTGAAACTGCAGCTCGACAACGCCGGTTTCGAATTTGTGGCTATGACACCCAGGGGTTCTCTACCTCGACTACTCAAAGATACTTGAAAAGGTGTTTAGAAATACGAATAATTGGCTGAATATATATTAGAATGGATGGCCAAAGTATATTTTGGTTTAATCTTTTAGAGTTGGAAGCAACATTTCATAAATAATCAAGTTTATAATCTCCATATGCTTTGAGTTTTTTCTAACGTTTAATCTTTTTAAAGATTATAATTTGGAAGTGGTTTCAAGAGTTGTACATCACTATTCATTTGACTGTACTCAATGTGACAAAATTTACACCATACATTTAATAATTAGTTTTAATCAGAAATCTCGAAACATATATACAATATTTTGCAGTTAAAATGAATATTATTTCAATCGCTTGAACATCGATTTTTCTTATTAATTTTTGAAATTTAAAAAAACTTGAAGCTTTCTATATATGCAAATAAGGTCGAATTGTTTCATAAATTTAAACGAAAATCATAATTGTGAGAAATTTTATCCCTTTACTATAAATTTCATTTTTTTACATTTTTAGGTGTTAAAATTAAGATGTATTACTCAAATATTAAATAAAATTGACATTTTAGAAGCGTAGTGTTATTTAGTACTTTTTTTTTATTATGAATTGTATTACACGTTGTTTACACATAACATGTCAATTTATGACATGGTTTGGTTTATGTTTTCGTTCAACTCTTTGCCAAGTAATGGCTGCACGATCCTAGTAAGTTTAATAAACAAGGAAAAGAATGTAAACAATTATAGAACGTTATAGTTTGAAAAGTAATTGATTTTTAAGATGAATTTCCTAATTTTATATTTAGGAATTTGTATAATTTACTATTTTTTGTATTTTATATAAACTAATTGTATTTGTTTTTATACTTGTAAATCTGGAAGCAATTCTTTGAATTCTTCTCCATTTTACCGTATTGGCAAACCGTACGTTACCGTATTTACCGTACGTTATTTTGGCATCAGACTTGTTGCAACGTTTTGATGTTAGCGGCAACCAAGCCTAAGGAATCAAAGTGAACTTTTAAAGCAATTTTGTATACTTTACCAATTAAGAACCAAACGTTCATATAACATGTTTAAAAAACTCCAACCAATGCTAATCGCTCCCCTCATACTTAAATAAAATGCTTAGAGAGTAAAATGCTTTATTTTTAATATCTTTTTTTTATTTCAAATTCATAATAAATATTGAATTGATCTGACTCACATAGGTATACTTTCTTCTCTATTCATTTCTTAATCAGTTATTTTTAGAAAATTACCCAATCATGAAAATGTAATTTAATGTGTTTAGTTAAACATTTCATCAGAATATAATTTTAATTGATTATTTAAGAAGATAGAATGTGTATTTATCATTTTATTATTGAAAATAATAAAAACTGAAAATCAGAAAAATTTGAGCATTGGTACCTGGTTTTTTGTGTTGAACAGAAGGACAATAGGTTCGGATCTCATCTTTTTTTAGCATATTATACATGATTCAAGGAACATTAAATTTATCGGGATTCCTTCGTTGACATAGAATAATGGAACCCAGTAATATCCCGAACATACGTAGCAGGTGGGACTGATCACGTAAGTCGGGGTATAACTTCGCATATGAATACATATAAATTATTTTTATTTGAGACCGGATATGAAAGAAATTAATAACTTACGGGAAAAAATGTTTAATCAAATCTTAGATAACACAAATACAAAATCACAACCCTGAGTTATTTTAATGTAGAATGTTTCCTAAAGTCTAACGAAGTAGTCTGCCGGATCAAAGATTTTTTTTTCTCCCTCAAAATTTCCCCGTAGCATACTAATATTTTTTAATTCCTTGTAATGTTGAAATAAATACACTCGTCGTTGAAGACAGTATTTGCTAAAATTTGTAACCCTTTTTTATTCAACAGAGGCCTTCTATCAAACCTGATTGAACTGAGTCTAAAGACTCCAGTCTTCAATGTCTGATTTTGTATTTCTATGAACTGCTGACTGGGTGGCGTAGTTCGTTTGTCACAGGCCTTCTGCACTCAAAGTTGCGGGTCCGACCCCGGTTCAAGACGCTAGATTTTTATGATGCAGAAAATTGACAGCAGCCATGCCGTATGATTATGCGTTATGTAAAATATCCCTTGAAGTTCCCGTTTGTCTTGGGTGTTCTCGGCAAAATTAAATTACGTTCAATTTCGCAGCGTCAGAGCTCAGGTGCCTTCCTGTGGGGAAGAAACTGGGCGTCAAAATTACTTGCGGTAACTGGAGCTTCCTATATGGTGCCGCACTAAAAAGTGATACCAGGTCTGCAAAGGTAAAAAATAGCAATACCAGCCCCATTAGAAAAAAAAATTCTTTGAGCTTGTCTTCTCTTAATTGTGGGAATTCAGCAGTTCTTGAACGTCGTCTCTAGCTAATTCTAAGTTTATTTGCCTGACGAGATCGACAACTTCTTCAATCTCATTACTAATATTTCGCCAGTTTCTTTTTCTCTCAAACAAGAGACGAATTATCGAGATCGCGTAAATCCGGTCTTACACAAGTCGGGGGTAGTGTAAATCGAGGTATTACTATGCTTGATTCTGTTAAAAAGTATTTTTTTCAAAGAAGTTTAATATACATTAGCTTTTACATGGTCTCATAAAGTCGTCGTTTGACATGGAATAAAGCACCCATTTAGGAAACGTTAACATAATTTAGAGAAAGAAAGAGAGAGGGAGGGAGAGAGCAGTTATCTTCACCTGCACAACATGTAGCAAGTGAAAATATTTTCTTCACCCGTGTATGTATATGTTCCTTACAATGGATTTCTGCTGAGATGTTTATAAAACTAAAGCAAAAAGTTAAGGCCTCGAATTTTGAAAAAAAGTTGAGAAATAACTGTTTTAGTAAATTCTAAGAATATTTCTATATATAAAGGATGGAAAATAAAGAACATTGCACATGGATTTAATTGAGCAAAAGTAATACCTCAAAATTATGTAATAGGTGGGGGGTGAGTGATAACCGCGTAAGTCGAGGTATGATTTCACATGTAAATGCACATTATTATTATTATTTGGGATCTGAGACAAAAGAAAATAGGAATACAGAAAAAAAAGGATTAAAATAAAATCTGAGGAGTGACACAAATACAAAATCGTAAGCCGAAGTTATTTTGACGTAGAAATTTGCATAAAATCTGAAAATCAATGTAGTCTGATTGTTAGATTTAGGCTCAAATATTTTTCCCCCACAAAATTTCCTCTTTGCATGTTAATAATTTTATTATTCCTTGTTTGTTGAAAAATTACGCTCTCATTTATTGTCTATCATTTATTATCGCTTTCATTGTATCATCTAAAATTTGTAACCCTTTTTCAATTAAACTGAGGCTTTCTATCAAATTACCAACCGTGATTCAATCTTCTGATTGAACTGTGTGTAAATACTCAAGTTCTTCAATATCTTGTTCATCCATATATATGAGCTCATCAATTGTCAGCTCCTGATTGTGGGAATCCAGCAGTTCTTAAACGTTAACACTAGCCTCTAAAGTCTTCTAAATGTATTTGCCTGGCAAGATCGACAATATCTTTAACCACATTACCAATTTTTTATGCCAAACGAGACGAATCGAACAGATTTGAAAATCGCGTTCGAGGTAGAGTAAGTGAGGTATTACTGCATAATATATATATTTATATATAAACTATTTTATATATAAGCTGTCCTAAGTCAGTAATGTTTATAATAGTGCAGCATCCATGCTATTACTTTTTTTAATATTTAACTATATTATTTTAATTTTTCATATTTCCAATTAAAATCTATTGTTTAATTATCTTGCAGTTTCAATTCTTTTCAATCTGATCATGTTTATTCATTTCTCTCTTGTAGAGAAATATTGACTATATATATATATATATATACTATATATATATGTGTGGTGTGGTGTGTGTGTGTGTAGCTTTTATTTAGAGTGTGTGGTGTTGAGAAAAATTTTATTTAAATAAAAGAAAACTTAATAGTGCAAGTAAATGCATTAAATTTTTATGTATAATGTGGAGGGACGTAGGTAGCCTAGTGGTTAGAGCATCGGTCTCCAGGCCGGAAGGCCTGGGTTCGATGCTTGATCTCACTAAATACCCTCCGAGTACACACGGAGTACGTGCTCGTTAAATTAGTGGGTCCGAAAGTCTTGTGGGCGGTCGTAGCTGAAACCTCGGGTGCAGGAAGCTGAAGAATATTTCCCTCCCCTCCATTTCTATGCCTAAATTGTAGCGGTGGACATAGATGGTGTCGCCATCAATCGTGTATGAACCGAGCCAAATCTTACTGTCACCTGCATGGTCAGGCGTACACCTCGCCTCTAGCCACTATGAACTTCGTGGGCCTCAATCTGGCACCGTCAGACAAATGGCATTAGAAACAACAACACAAGTTAAGCATTACACTACAAAAAAGTCAATACATCACATATTTAAAACAAAGAGTTTCGGGAAGTGTTATTCCGAATGACTCAATCCCCTTAACCCCTTAAATGGCGGAAGTAGTGTAAATTATATGGTTCTTCGGTTCTTTGAGATATATTTCGGATTTTTGAGATGCTAACGCGAATTGGTTCATTCTTTTAGAAATAGCAAACGCGCTTATAAGATTTCGTAGGGGTCAAAAATGTCGTTTTATCATCAATTTTTAAAATATATTATTTTGGAAATATTCGATATACAGTATAGAAAAGACTGAAGCCGATTAAACGATATTATTGTGCTATAAAACATTTCTTTTTCATTTAATAGTTCAAGAAATCTGTCAATGGAACTTGTTACATTCAAAACGTTTTAAATACAGCAAATAAAATGGGTACCAAAGGTTTAGACACTATGAACGATTGTATGTATTACGAATATTATATAATTTCCTTATAAAATGAACTCATACAAGATATCCAATTATTCCACTCGATTTCACTTATACTAAGAGATTTTTAAACAAGATAACATTTCGAATTTTTATAAGTACAGTAATACCTCGAGTTAGGCTACCCTAACTAGGGTGAATCCGAAGCTACGCTATTTTCACAAACCTCGTCGATTCGTCTTTTCTTTTAATCATTAAAACTCAGGCGACATCATTGCCAGAGCCTGATGAAATTGGTAATTTCATTGAAGGAATTTTTGATTTTGTCAGCCAAATAAATTCAGAAGTGGATAGTGTTGACGTTCAAGAACTGCTGGATTCTCACTAACAGGAGATTCATGGACTCATAGAAATGCATCAGCAAGAGCAAGACTTTGAAGAACTTAAGTCGCAGAACCAGTCAATCAGAAGATCGAACGACGGTTCGTAATTTGACAAGCCTCAGTTTAATTGAAAAGGCAAATTTTAGAAAATACATACTCTATCGAAGATGGTATTTTTTCTACAAAACAAGGAATAAAAAATTATTAGCAACGACCATACAAACAACCATAAAATTAACCTTTCCAAAATCAATGCATGTAAATATTCGAAATTTTTTTAAAAAATGCAACAACCATGGTTCTAAATAAATAAATAAGCCTCCCATCCGGTATAGTGGTTAGTGACGCTGACTGAGGTGCCGTAGGACCTGGGTTTGAATCAAGGAGAAGGCATGGATGTCTGTGTTGTGATCCTTACTTCTTTCCTTTGTGGCATAAGACTCCGTGGGATACATTGTGTGGTGCACGGGGTTTATAAATTATCTCAATAAAAAGAATAAACAAGGGT
>BMAO01000270.1:0-85593 GCA_019973975.1 Trichonephila clavata | reverse complement strand
TTGATGCAGGGTTCGTACCGTAATTTTTTTTTCTTTCCGGCTCAACTAAAAAACATATTGGTTCAGTTCCGATTTTCTCGTTCCGGTTCAACTAAAAAGAAACATATTAGTTCGGTTACGGTTTTGGTTCCGCCAAAACTAAGGGTTTTCGGTTCAGTTCCAAATGAATAACTTTATTTTATGTATATTCTCATTTGCACAAAAAAATATAATTTAGTCATAAGCAAAAAATGCAATTCTATCTAAATTTAGATGGTATATTACACTTTTTTTAATTGGTAGGCTATGAAAATAGATACAATTAACCAGAATCTACAATATGAGCGGTGCGCTGATAATGGTAAGCATTACATCATTCTCCATTATCAAATTTGCATTTGACAAAAACTTTATGATCCTGTTTTGTCTATCTAAACAATCTATACAAATATCCGTGGATAATCACATGCTGAGATGCAAAAAATATTAATCAGATTAATATTTATCTTAAGAATCCTCTAGTTCATTCATTTGAATTAAATCTGTCTTCTAAAAGTAGTTTCAAGCGAAAGTGAAACAAAACAGTAATAGTGAACATCAAAACAGGAAATCTAGAAGCAATGCGCATGTAATGTTGTCAATTCTGTGGTTGACGTTATGGTTATTAATGACGTATTAATGCAGGTTATTAATGCAGATGACATTATTGTTTATGTTGGTTACAGTTGTCACGCCCCGAAGGTAGAGGGTGTAAGAGGGTTTGGGGAAGAAGCAGACGTGATCTTAAAAACCTATACTTTTATTTATATGTAACTCTTTATAAATGATATACAACTTTATTGTCTAACCCTGGGAGCAATCGGAAATTCTACCTAATCAAACATATGAGATTATTCAAAATAACTTAACTTCAGACGGAGATGCTTATGACAATCTTTCGCACACACCAATTGCTCGATCATTTCTAATGCTATTTTCTTCCACAACTTCTGGTAGTTGTAAGAGGAATATTAATTTCAGGCCCCGCGACTACCCATTCACACAATTGACTTACTATTATTCTTAGATTTCTTGATTAACGCTTAACCTCACCCACCCACATGTCAGTGCTTAAATAGTATATACATTTGCATTATAAATAAAGTCATCTCTAAAAAAAGCGATTTTTATACTGGAAAAGCTAACACAGTGAAATAATAGTTTTCCCAAGATGATTAATATAAGAACCACGGATAGAACACTTTACATAGTAACAAAACAAATGACAGTTTATCGAATGGGAATAAATTGATATTTTTTTCGGTTCAGTTCCGGTATACGTTCCGTTCAAAATGGCGGTTGTTTCCGTGTTTTTTAAGTTTTGGGTTCACGTCCTGTTTGAAGTTCTGAGTTTATGCAATTATTATTTAGGTACGATAGCTCCATTATTAGAATAACGAACTTTTATCTAATGTATCATTAGTTTGAGTGGCATGAATCTGAAAAAGAGGAAATGAGTATTATATGCATATGTGAAGTAGAGTGTTATATTATACGTCATCATCGAACAAATGTTCTGAACTTTAAGAAACATTATGCAAGTTTTTAATTTGTGGATAGAGATGAATTTTCGGAAGTGCGTTCAGCGACGCATAAAAAATAGTAATTCTGAAAACTACCATTTTTACCAATATGGTAAAATCCAGAGTTTCATTGCTCATTTAGAACTTTGACATTTTTAAATACACCGGAAACGAACGTAGTTCAAAATAAACGAATGCAAAAACATCAATATAATACTAGCTTTTCTATGTGCACAGTATAAAATACATACATCTATATAATATTTATTGGTTAAAAATAAAATTTTAAAAATATTTTTTAGGAATTCATAATTAAACGTATAAACGAAAGTTATCAATCATATTGTGTGATAGTTAGAAGCAATACAAAGATTACTTTTTACTATCAGATTATTAAATTATTAAATCAGATTATCAGATCATTAAATCAGATTATCAGATTTTAAGTCCGATTATTTTGAAAATAAAACACTTGTGTACTAAAACTCAAAGAAACAGCTTTTCTTTATACTTTATAAGATTAATACATATATAATGATACTTTTCAATAATAAGAGAGGGGGAGTAATGATACTTTTTAAAATTTGCGGAAATATAACGAAAGAAAATTTATCAAATATTTTAGGAAAGTGATGCGTTTGCAGAATATCTTTTTTCAATTTAAATTGACGAAATACTCACACTTTAATTTTACGAATATGAAAAAATAATAAAGTAAATATTACAATTCAATTTATCACACAAAATATTTACTTAATGCAAGTATTATTGTTAAAATATGTCTCTTTACGGCTAATAAAATTTTTTATTTACTTTTTAATTCAAATATTTCCTTATCTGTTTTGTGAAATTTGTTGAATAAAAATAGTTTATATTGTAGGCTTTAATAAGCAAGAGAATATTAAATAGTATTGATACAAACAAAAAACAGCATGTTCGTTTGATAAAAGATCAATAAAAACTGAAAGTACGAATGCAAGATAATAATTTTACTGCAAGAAGAATATTAATATTTAAGATACATATTTCATTCGAATAAATAAGCTTTCATTGTCAAATGATGTTTATTTAACTAATTTGATGGATTCTTTTAAATTTTAAGTTAATATTCTATTTAAAGTCAATGGCATAACGGAGAATATTAGGACTCCCATGCATAGTCAAGTTTTGTCTGTAATATTTTATAAATTGGCTATAAATACAAACTGGGCGTAAGTCTGTTTACGGGCCTAAAAGAATCTTGGCACCTCTCTTCTTCCGCGATGCGCTGATTGAGGGGGGGGAGATGCGGCCCTCACTAAGGTAAACTAAACTAAACTCAGTGCCGCAATAGCCAAAGAGAGCCAAGGTCTACTGTGTCCATCTCAGTTTTCGTGACCTTGGTTGCTGAGATGGATGTGCAGATGTTCCAGTCGGGTGAACAGTCTGACCCGAAACCCCAGAGTGTTTAGTTCCCAAACAAGCTTGGTACTCATTTTTCGACCCCCTGAAGGGATTTTGCCCAACTTGGGATTTGAACCCGACATGTGGTGTGGAAGCGCGAATCGCTACCACTCAGCCCCTGGGCTTCTGCCCAAGAGAGTGGCCGTGGTGGGGAAGTGGTCTAGGCATGATATCATGGCTAACGTGTCGTGAGTTCTATCGCAGTACCACTGAAGACCCGCCGTGTAGGGGAGAGATGCACGTTAAATCTGTGAAACGTCCTTCCGTTGGTGTGGTGTGGTGGTTAGGAAAGGGGGTGTCCGCTCGGGTGTCGTCCGCGTCACTTGACCATGGTTCAAAATTACGCGGACCGTCGCCGAAAGCCCTCGTGTAGCTGAACAGTGCGACGTCAATATTCACTCACTCACTGGCACTCTGCCCAAGGTATAATAGGAGAAAATAATTTGAGGATAGAGATTGCAAAGTTAAGTTAAATTTGGTGTGTGACTCGGTGGTTATATAAGAGTAAAGTGATCCCTTGTAATCTTACGTAATAAAATATATATATAAGTACCAGAAAAAAAAAGGAATATAGAGGAATATATAGAAAAAGGAAAAATCACTCAAAGTCCTCACAACGCGCGCGCGCGCGCAAAGAAATTCTTTCCTTTTTTTTTAGCTTTTTTTTTCCATTTTTAAGATTCATATCAAAAATTCTTTAGATAAATCCGCTTACACATTCCACGTTTCTTAATTGAAAATTAAAGATAATGATTCCACGATTCAGCAGTAAATTTTCGATAATGCATTTAATTTTTTTAATAAGTTATTTTTAAATATTTTAGTTGCTGTGGTCAGGCTTCTAGTTTAAGTTTTAATTATAAAGAATAAGCAGTTCTAAGAAAAAGTTCTTAGAAATATTATTTTTTTCATTAATTAAAACGAGTATTTTTATTTTATTTTTTTAAATACAGCTTAAAAACATGACTTCAAATGATGTTTTTTCCATATTTTTTCTGTTTTCAACGAGAGTTGAGCTGTTGTAATTTAAGAACCCAGTGGTCTCATTAAATCTGGATAGAAGTGTCCAAGCTTGAAAATGGGAAAATAAGTTTTTAATTATTCTTTCAATAATTTATTCTTTTCGATTAACTATTTTTAAACCTATTTATAAATCGAATTCTATAATGATTTTTTTTTGTTTGACTGTGGATAATAATAAATTATGGCAATATGTAATCCTTTCTTATTTTGTGCTGTTGATTTAGACGTTTTAAAAACTTTTTTTTATTTGTAAATTTTGTGTTGTAGGAAATTTTAACTTATTTTACAATAAATTCAAATAAATAACGCATTAGTTAAATTTAATGAATTTGATAAGTGAATTGCCTTGATGTTGTATGTACTAAAACTTGAATGTTCTAGTAGTTGTTATAATATATTGCTTTGCTTGCCATCCGAAAAACGACACATAGAATTAAAAAAATTACAAAGCCTTATTATTATAAAATATAAAAAGACTAAATGACTGAATGAAAGGCGTGTTGAAAATGAAGAACGTGAAAAATCAATATTTTATGTTTCCGTAAAGGCAGTTGTAGCGGTTTATATATAAGCCAGTAACAGCCTCCAGACAAAGGTGATAACTTTTGTCTAGTGGCCATGTTATTTGGCTTCGGATCCATAGATCACGAGTTCTATCCTCGACATTGGTGACCCTGGCTGAAAAAAACACAAAAATGTCTGAACTAACGTTGTGCCATCTACCCGCAACAAGACAAATCAAATGTCGTCAGACTCACTTAACGCATCAACCAAAATCGTCAAACCCACTTGACGCAATAACCAAAGTCATCAAGCCCACTTGATGCATCAACCAAAATCGTCAGACCACCCACTTGACGCAACTGCAACAACTCACACGCTCACCATAACAAATATCTCCTTTGTTCGCCTATTCACCGACTCACCGCTGAGGAAGCAGTGTAGTGGTTCCTGTATAAGCCAGTAACAGGCTCCGGACAGAGGTGATAAATTTGTTTAGTGGTCATGTTACTTGGCTTCGGATCCATTGATCGTGAGTTCTATCCCCGACGGTAGTAAATAACTATAAGGGTTATTCAAATGAAAATGATTTGAGGTGTGTGTATCCATGATATGCGGTAGGGTCAGAATTGAGACATATATAGAGATATAGAAACAATATTTAATGAGTGAGATGTATAAAAAAAGTTTGTTAAAAATCACCCATGGCACTTATGCAGTCATCCCATTGCTTAGGAAGGTTACGAATTCCGTCCACGAAGAAAGATGTCGGTTGATCATGGAACCAGTTCAGAACTGCAGCCTTTACACCATAATCGGACCCATTATGCCGTCAATATCACCTTTCCGACTGACTTCTGAGCTTTGAATTTTTAGGGCCTATGTGAGTCGGGATGTTTCCATTGCATGCTGACGGCTGAAAAAGTTGACATCAGGTTTTATCCTCTGCCACTATATTCTGCACAGCCCATTCTGGCCTACACCTTTCCAGCGTTAAAAAATATTACAGCTTGCCGATTCGTTGAGAAAGCAGTTGCATCCCTAGCAGGCATTTTTAAATGAATGCCACCTCTTTACTAACGCAGTTATCACAAAACTGTTTGCGTAAGCGTTGTGTGGTACATACACCTTCACTATAGCATTTGTTGCTATTGCATTTTATGTTTTATTATGTCAGAATGTATTCTGTTTGTTTACTTGCGGTAAATTAAATATTTTTTAAATAAGCTTTTGTTTTCGACTTTTCAATATGTTCGCGCTCCCCTCTCGTAGATTTACCACTTCCCCAGAGGCACGCCTTACAGTTTGAGAAACGCTGAGTTAATTGCATACTGATGTATTCTCATTGTATTCTCTTGGTGTGCACAAATTGTTATTTCTCTTAATTCAATGAGATTTTTGAAGAATAACACATAATATTACCGAATTACGCGTACTTTTACATTAAAAGTTAATAAAATATTGTGGATTTTTATTGTAGCCCTTAATAATCCATTGTGTGTTATACTATATATTGATGTGTATATCATACTACACAAATTATAGCCATTAGAATTTACAGTGAAATTAAGACGATTTTTTTTAAACAAAAACAATTAATTAAATAAGTGATTGCTTTCACTTTATAAAGAAAAGGAAATAAAAAAATATATTATTATAATTTACGAAATTTTAAATATATATTCTGCAGTAAGGAATATTTTACTTTATTTTAAAAATAAATTCTGAAAGATTTTTTTAAAAACATCCATTGTGAATGTGGGCGTTTACTATTATAAACCATTACCAGTGGCTATTATTAACTTCCTAACTATGGACTCCTGCATCACTGGAATGAAATTAACGCTCACGGAGATAGTTCGAGTCTGACCGATCACTACGGAATCATTCAAATTACCTCAATCAATTGTACAATAAACTGAGACCATGGATAGCAGTTCAGTGCAATAATAATGGATTAAATTTATGTGAACTGTTCTAATGCAACTTGTCTGTAAAGTAAATTCCATATAAGTCAATATTACGTAAGTCTAATATAAAGTGACTAAAGTTGTTTAATTCAAAAAAAGCATTTGGAAGAATTACATGAGGTTAATTTATTTTCACATAATAAACAGATGCGTTTTAAGTAAAATTGTTTGGAAATGTAAATTTCCTAGTAATTGATGAACATCTTAGTAAATTCAGTTTTGTAGTTTGAGGAGAATTGAGCTAGTTTCCTATTTTTTTACTAATAAAGGTGTATGATAATTTTCTTAGAATATATAAGCCGTTTTCTGCGAAAGTGGTGCAAGTCCATTTTTGACAAAAAGTTAATCATAACAATGAATGCAATCTGCTATTATTTTTTTTATCTAAGAAAAGTTCCCCAAAAAATCCATCAAACTTTTCATCATTTTGTCTATATTAATTTACGTAGTTAATGAAATTACAAATATAATTACACTCATGTCCATAAATTAAGGATACTGAAGTTCAGGCAAAGAAAGAGACAGAAGCAAAACAAATTTGACTTATTTGTAAAGTCTATTTATTAAACAAAAGGTAAAGAGCAAAAGGGATGCTATATGTTTGACATAATTAATAAAAATTGCGATTTTTACTCCCTGGAGCAAATTTCAGAAAGGAACCTATTTACAAAAACAGTATAACATGGTTACTATGATGGTTAATACGGAGTATGTCTCCCGGACGATGCAATACAGGCCTTACAACGCCTACGCATGCTGAGTATCAAATTATCAATCGGATCTTGGGGAATAAATATTACACCACTCATCAAGCAATGCCCTCCGAAGTTCCGGTAGACAGGTGGTAGGTGGTTGACGGGCTGCAATTCGTCAGCCAAGCATATCCCACACATGTTCTATTGGATTCAAGTCTTGTGAGTATGCTGGCCAATCCATACGGGTGATATCCTCCGATTGATGGCATTCGTCTTCAATGTCTGCACGGTGATGACGGGCATTGTCATCCACAAACAGAAATTCAGCACCCATGGCGCCCCGAAACAAACGTACACGTTGTTCCAGAATGACATCCCGATAGATGTGGCCTGTCATCGTTGCACTCTGAACATGCAGGTCAATTCTAGAACCAAGAATAATTCCTCCCCAAACAAGCCATCCTGCAGCACCGTAACGGTGTCGTTTAATGGTGTTCTCTTGGTGGTAACGGGTACCTGGCGCTCTCCATATGAAAGTCCGGCGAGAATCAGACTGCAAACTAAACCTGGACTCGTCGGAAAACATCACACAAGACCACTGTTGCGGTGTCTACATCGCATGCTCTCTACTCAAGGTTAATCGCAGGCGACAGCGAGTTGCGGTAAGGGAAACACATCTCACAGGCCTACGAGCAAATATACGAATGTGCCCTAAGCGTCTGTACACGGTCTGCCTTGAAACTGTCGTACAGGTAGCAGAAGAGAGCTGTCGAAATAGGTCTGATGCTGTGTTCCATCTGTTTCTTTTGGCAGTAACTGCCAAATACCGGTCCTCATTCGGCGTTGTAACTCGGGGGTGACCTGTGTTGTAACATCTACTCATATTACCATCATCTTGGAATCGTTGCCAAAGCCTGGAGATGACACTCTGGGAGATTCCTAGTTCCTCGGATACCTCAACCTGGGTACGTCAACTTTCTAGTCGTCCGATAATTCTACCACGTAAAAAATCATCCAAATGCTTCCTTTGTGCCATAACTATGCGGTTATTGCACTGAAAGGCTTTTAAAGCGCTTGTGAACAATTTTACTTCTTTGCCACCATTCCTTATATACCTCTTACACTCTCGTCATTGTGATGTACTTTCCGCGCCATCTGGTGGTTTCCTGTAATTTGCATATTCTTCTTTAAGATGTGCGTGATAATTCTACAGGTGAAATTTTTATTTTAGAGTTAAATTTCTGTGTCATTCTGAATCATTCTTAATTTATGGACATGAGTGTACTTTGAAAATAATATATATCTCCATGTAATATAAAATAGTCTTACACCTTTTTCGAAGAAACTGACATATATAAGCAACACATATATGCAACAGATAAAATAAATATTCTCTCTTTATATCAATGTAGTGTCTAAAACAATATCGTAGTTGAATATAAAAAATATATATGTACTTACTCTATTGTTGAAAGGGCCACATGAAAATTATCAAAACGGTAAGAGTGGCATACACAAACAAATGATTAAAGAAATAAAAATATGGACTGGATAACTGTCTTTCAGTATTTAATGTTATCTATACAGGTTTCTAAATTGGGGAGGTATACAGTAAAGGAAACTATTTCTGATATGCTGAGACATTTCTTGCTAAATGTCATTGATGATCTCATTTCTAGTAAGATGTGATGCCAGGTACGCTTCACGTTTTATGTTAGACCCTTATCGAACATGTAGAGTACACATATAAAGAAACAGAAATCGGGTGTAGCTGATGACCAGGGAAGGATATCAAACTTTTGTAAAACAATTTGTGCAGCGTGCCGGTCTGATGTTAAACTGCTGATAATTTGCAGAAGGATGTCTGTGGTCTAATTGTCTTATCACCCCAAACCATGATTTCCGACATGGCTCTCGTATATCTCTGGTCAGTAACGTTCCTCGTAAAACTGCCACATCGAACCACGACAATTATTCGTCCATAAACAAAATCATAGTTCATCCGAAAATATAATCCGAAGCAGTGCCAGTTTATCAATTGGGTGATTGGGGTGGCAGCAGAGGGGCCCCTGACCCGGAAGAGTCTGAAAGGGCCCCTGATAAGCTGGTTATAACCAGGTTTTATGGCAATAAATTTAAATTCACCAGTGCCAAGGGGGCCCGTAGATCTTCTGCGCCCAGTGCCCAAAATGAGCTTAAATCGGTACTGACCCGAAGGCATTCCGTGGTTTAACAGTAACAACTTTGATAATAAGTCAGGTGTACAACCCTGTGCTGAGCGCTTAAAGGGTATACAGTACGTGTTTATCATGCGTGCTATTGTTTTTCTTGAATACTTAGCGGATAAATAATCCCCATACTGTTGGTGGGTGGCATTGAACCGCAAGCATCATTTGCTGCCTGTCATTGCCATGCGCTTTGTATCTGTGTGACCTTTTTGCAAAATATTCCCCTTTTGCAAAAATTTCCCTTTTTAAATATTCGAAACCATAAAAAGTACATGTGAAGTAATTTGGGAAGGACCGAATGCACAGTGTAAATTTTTACATTGTCCAATCTACACTTAATATTAGCCAGGATGGTACGTTTAGTCTGTCCGAGGCTCAGATCGGGAAAAACTAGAAGTGGCTAAAACCATTCCAATGCAAAGCAAATTCTAGAATTTTCTAACTTAATTAAATATTAGGCTCAGAAGACTACCAAAGATTGCAGAAAATTATGAAATTGGTTATGTTATACATGTTTTTTTGCAAATGTTAGACATCAATCTTTAAGAAACTTCATATGGCAATTATTTGTTTAGAAGTTCCTCAATTTTGAATTTCACTTAGCCACATACTTTGTCAAATTTCTAAATGGATTTAAAAACTAATAGAAATTTTTTAATCCTTACTTTAAAAAGTAATTTAACGTAACAAATATCCTAATAGAAAAATGTGACTTTTTGTTGTGAATGTTATAGAATCAAGTGAAACAACACTCATACGTATTTCTATAAGTTATTTTATATTTGTAATTCTAATGAAGCTGTACTGAATATGTCTTGCTTAGACTTATAAATTTAATTGTAATAATAATATGTTTAAGTATTTGAATGTATTACACATCAAATAAGGTAAAAGGAAAAAATGTTTTGCATTAAAAAAAATGAACATTTTTCAAAAGACAGTTTGTTGATAAAACTATAAAATCAAAATAGAGCTCGAAATAAAAAAAATTTTTTTTAATTTTAAAGCGTACGATACTTTTATAAAATAACGTCTTAAATAGTGACATTATCAGATGTGTTTACATATTTCACATATCTAAGAAACATTAAAAATAATTGTAATTATATCATGAGATTATAAATAATATTTTAAAATTTTAAAATGATGTTTTATTGAGAGAGATGTAAAATGCAACTATTAGTAAGCCCTGCTACTGAAACTAACTATACAAATATTATTTAGCTAAGAAGCCCAAGAAATAAATCCCAATAAAGTAGAAGCTGTACTTCTACAAGAAATAAAGAACACGAACAAGCAAATTAGCGTAAAGAACATGTATATGGTCGTGACACAAATTCAGGTTAAAGAAATGACCATAAGAATTCTTTACAGATGGTTCTAACATGGTTTGTTGACTAGTCGCAAGTCATCGGTTCCCAAATATACACGACCGAAAAGCGTGAAGAATGCTCAGTGGACAGCATCATTGACATTTTATGATTGAGAACACGTCTTATGATTTGATGAATAGGTCTATATTTTTATTATCGTATAGATTATAGAAGAATTCGATGTTGGAACTTGAAATGAAGCTCATAATCTCTTGCGCTCTTTAGAACACCATACCTGCTGTCAAATCTAAAATTAAGTAAGATTGAAGACTATGAAAAATAATTGTCTGGAGATAAAATATGCGATAAGAAATTGATTTTTAAAAGATGAATAGAGGTTTCTCCAGGAAAGACAAGGGGGGCTGATCTTGTATTTAGATGCTTATAATTTTAATAAATTTATCTACTAATGATGGATACTCTTATACACATATCAATATATAAAACCGAAAAAAATTAACTTAATTTGAAAAATAAGTTTAAATTAAGAAATAAATTTAATCGTTTATTCCGAATTATTTTTCAACCAATCATAAATACTGTTAATACTTGGATAATGGGAATTCTGTACATTTTTTAAGAAGTTAGGAAAATAATTATCCGAAAGATATGAAAATCATAAATTTAAAAACAACGAAGACTGATAAGAGTATGTTGCATATGTATAGAATCTAATTAACGTGTTCTTAACTAAGAAAATCATCATATAAACATTAAAACATTTGAAAATCATTTTATATATTGGATTTTTTTCATTCAATTTTAAGTATTAGGAGCAAAATTTTGATTATTATAACTATAATTAACATGAATATATTGTACAAATTATTATCCAGCTATTGTTATTGCAGGAAAAATTGTTATTTGCAATAAAAAATATTCTTGAAATTTTGAAAATTGTAAATTGTAAATCCAAAATGCAGATTAATTTTCTGTTGGTTTTTCTAAAAGCTGGAATGGAGTCCCAATTAAAACTACTACGGGTAAGCTTCAATCGAATAAAAGGAAAAACTGATGTTATTCATCAGTAAATGATGTACGGAAAATAATGATGGTTCTCCTTCCTCTATACAAAAAAGGGCAACATGCACAATTATTTACTATAAATTTAGGATAATATTTGATGCGTAAAAGAATATTTACGTAACTTCATTAATTACGTGAATACAAACAATTAGACGTACAGGATCAAACTGAATAATTGTTATTACCACAATAACATATATTTTTTAACACAGATGAATTTTCATGTGTTTTGTTTATCGTATATAAACAGAAATCGGGTGTAGGGTCTGCAATCCCGTGTCATATTTTCAATCCTGGGATTTCGGGATTACATTATCCAAATCCCGGGATTGAGCACTGGATTAGTATTGGACTATTTATTAAAAATACTTACATGTTAGAATAGTTGAAATTTTATAATAAAACTGAAAATATAATTAAAAATTTATTTAATATTATTTTAATGAAACAAAAGATAATTCACCATAAAAAACAAATAAAAATAGTACATAATGAAATTTTAAAAAGCATTTCTTCATTTCTTGTGTTTCTGTAAATAAGCTTATAGAAACACAGCTTCTACAGCGTTTCATCGTTGGGACGGTTTCTTGTTTGTTTTGCCTGCCGTATAAAATACACGTTCGAATTCTTTACTAGTGAGTATTATCGTCATTACATAGGAGAAAGTTCTTTTCAGGTAGTCACCCCTCGATTTTTTAAAAAAGAGACATTTCTTTTTGAATATTTGATGACAGTGTCTCAAATCTACTAGACTGCATTGGTGCATATACCTCTTTGATAACTTTATTTAGTCCTTCTGCTACACTTAATGGTTTTTCTATATAAGCATTCCAGTGAGCCACTTAGATCTTTGTGACGTTCTCCCATACTGTGCATATATTTTTCTTCACATATAGCACTTATAATTGCGCAAAAAAATTCTACGTACATATTTCATAAACAGAATATAAATTTTAAAAAAATTAAATTCTTAGAAAATTTTTATGAGAAAAATTTTTTTAAATATAATTCAGACAAAAATTAAATCCCAGAATTAGTTATTTTAATCTAGGGATTTCCGGATTAGAAAAAACAACGGGATCCCGGGCTGAAAACCCTACAAGATATTTCCAAAAATTCTAAATGCCTCTATCAAAGTTAGCTGACACCGGACATCCTGAGGATGGGAGAAATATCCGTTTTCTGATCCGATAGCGATGGGGAGAAAGTTACAGGAGAAAATAAGAGAAAACAAATATCAAATTCCACGGTTTAACATACACACCACCCTTGAACCCTTCAATGTTAAACACGTAAGAAAATTAACATTAATCGAAAACAATACAAAAAAGTAAATAAAATACATTAAATGTAATACCAGATTCACAATACTTTGAAAAAAAATGTAACAATATAATTCAGACAAAAATTAAATCCCAGGATTATTTAGTTTAATCCCGGGGCTGCAAACCCTAATCGGGCGATATATACTATACATTAACATCTTCTCAAACGCCACAGTTAGAAATTATTCTAAAATGAATATATTTATGGAACTCACAATTGCAGTAAATTTCTCAAGTTTAATTTCTGAAGAATGGAAGTAATTGTTTGTTTGTGTCAGTTTCACCGAAGCAAAATTTTCATTGCAATAGCAAACATTTATCTAATTATGTTTTTTTGAACACGTGTTAAAATTAATTTATGTTAAAAATACTATCTTAGCTTCGCATTGCGGTAAATATTTGCTGCCAATAAAATTTTTTGGAACTTAAGAATTATTTCTATCGTATTGGTGGCATTATATTAAAGAAAGCACATGGTTGCCAATTCAGCTTTTATGATACATATGAAATTGAGATTCCCAACTTGGCGAGTTATCTTAAATGTTGGCTTCAAAGTTAAACAAAAAATTGGCACTTTTGGTACTTATGTACTATCTAAACAATGCCAACAATCAATATAACTTGCCATGTCGGCAATCCCTAGTTCGCATATGTCGCAAGGGCAGAACTGGCAACCATGCACTTCATTTCATATAATGTCGCCAATATGGTAACGATAATACGTAAGTACCTTATAACTTTGATAAACGTAATGATTGAGTGGAAAATATTTTAGTTAATTGCTTACAAGGATGAGTTACCGAAATTTGTAAAGAGGATCACCAGCCCAAAGATCGTTATTGTCATTTGACCGTTGTTCTGAATTACGAGGTTTGTCGCCAATAGTTTTTCGTATTGCTTCATAGTGTGACATTAGTAAGCAAACAATCAATCAGACCAAGAATAATGCTGAGTAAACATACGTAATATCATATTCGTCCATTTTAAGGGATCCTATACATGTAATACTACATATCTCCAGTTTATAGCTCTACATAATTATATAAAGATATTTCATGCAAACATTTGTGAGATATTTTATTTAACCCCTTAATTGGTTTGTCCGTACACCGTACGGGCTACCGAAAACTGACCACAACTGGTTTCCCCCTACCCTGTACAAGCACTGATATTTTGTTTTTCCTTCCTTTGATTTGTACATATTTTTAATTCTTATTGCGAGATTATAAGTGCTAGTGTGTGTTTTTGAGAGATGCAGCTTGTCCATAGTACTGACATACACCTCATACCCGGGATTTTCTTTGTGGTAAAAGTGGACATTTTTTACAGAAGGCAGGGATTTAAATTATTGCAAATACTTGATAGAGAACAGGGATTGGCAAGACAATACTCAATTGGTTGCTTCAGAAGAGAGGAAAATAGGAAGATAATCCAAAAAAAGTCGATGCTAACTTTGTTCCTATTGCAATGTAAGCCTGAGAAATACACCATTCGTCAAAGTGAAAAAAAGATGGATGAACATTAATTTATCTTTATTTTTATTTAATTTTATTTAATTTTTTTTGTTTGTAAACATGAGAGAAGTTTTTTTAAAGATATATGAAATTTTTTTCCTAGAAGACAGAGTGTACTGATAAAAAGCAAACATTTTTAAGGATTTTTTAGTGTGTGTGGAACGATTATAAATTCAAAAATAGTGTGAAAACTTTCAAATTGAAAATTAAAATAAAATTCTTTTATTTTCGCATACTGTTAAGTATTTAGTATATGTAATAAAAAATGTGCCTCTTTTTGTGGAACATTTTGGGCAAAAAAAGAAAATTAATCGCTTTGAAGTTTATATTAGGAGAAAAAAGGTCTCGTTTAAAAGTTAAGAACAAGAATTTAAAAATCTACCATTCTGTCTTTGACATGTTTTCGTATGTTTTATTTATAAATTTTGTTTCCCTATATAGTCTACGATCATTAAATGAAATTTAAGATGTTTATTTTTAGAAAACAAGTGTATTTTCACTTATAAACTCCTTAACGAGGAGATTATTTAAATAATGAATTCTTATTATTCTAAGGGGAAAAAAACAGCACATCTGGAACAAATGAAAAGTTGAAAGAAATAAACTACTGTCTTTTAATTTTATTTTTTTTCATAAAAAGCCCATTTCAAAAAGAAGCTATTTCCGGAACGTATTTGTTTCACTGTATGCTTCGGTTAAAATGAATGTAACGGATTCAAAGAAATTTATAACGTTCTTTTTTTCTCCCGAAGCCGCATTTAGCAATGTATAAAATGGAAAACGCGTTACGAATAAATGAGAATGCATTTATCTTAGTGTAAAGTCACAGAGGAATTAAATAAAAGGCAGGCAAACCAATATTAATGAAGTTCTAGGTAGCTTTATAAAAACGAAAATAAGCGTAAAAGCTTTCTTATGAGAAACTCGAAAGTGGAATTGCATTTCTTTGAGAGAGAAACATGAATTACACAAAACATTGCCTCAAAGTGGATATGAAAATTTAAAAATAAAAACATTCGTGGCTGTTAATTTGTCCTTGTTTGTAAAAGAAGTTTTTTTTTCCTTCTTTGTTATTGCTCCCTTTCATTGTTTAGAATATACTTTTAGAAACTTAGTGAATTAAATTAAAATGGGATCTAAAAATAGTTTTCTTTTATACTTCAAGGACGAAACGGTGAGACATTATGATTAAAGAAGTATGTCTTAAACTTAATAAATTAATAAACGCACTTTTTAAAATAACTAAATAAAGTGGATGTTGTATGATTTAAATAAAAATCTTTGAAATTTTCTTAAAAATGAAAAGAAAACCTTTAAAATTTTGTGTATAATTTTAAATAATTAAATTAACACTTAAATATTAATTTAAAAATTATTATAATAATATTCTAATAATAATGAGAGTAAATTTAAAAATATTAATAATAATTCCTTAGCAATTTAAACTGATAGTTAAATTAAGAGGACGCCGTACAATTTAGATAAATATCTTTAATATTTTTAAAAAATAATATTGAAAATAATAATTTAATAATTGTAATTATGATTTAAAATATTAATTATAATTAATTTTATAAATTTAAGTTAAAAATAATTTAATCTAACAATTAAATTAAGTCGACGCTGTATGGGTAAAATAAAAATTTTTGAAATTTCTTGAAATTTAAAATAAATTTCTCAAAATTCTTAAATTTTTTTTTGTTATACCTAGGTACATGTAACATATAAAACAGGATATTTGCGCAAACTACAATAAAAAAAAACAAGCCTCTTGAATCAGTAAAAAAACTGAAAAAATAAAAGTTTTTAAAGTGATTGTAAAATTGCTATTTCTCTTACTATAACTGAAAAACACATAGAAAATTTTATTTACAAGAACTTTGCCGAGCGTACAGAAAAGTTTAATATGTGTTTTGTGATAAATGGTTGAAATTAGTAGAGTATTTTATGTTATTTAATGCTTATCAAAAGTTCTTTTAAAATGTATAAATTCTACATTCAATATATTTTTTAGAATTATCAACTGCTTTGATTCAAAAATGCATATCAACTTTCGTTATATATAATAACTAGCCGTTACCCGCCCGCTTCGCTGGGTATTTCATGATGTTTTATAAATTTTTACTGCTTATATATATGTATAAATTATTGATATCTAAGTCCTAGCATTAAGAATTCGATTGAATTGAAAAATATACTTATACCTGTAACTGTCACCTGTTGAAAGAAAAAATGGCAGAACTCATCTAATTTGTATTTTCTAAAAATCTCTAAAATTAAAGCATAGAATGATGTTTGCTCTTTCGTAACTCAAAAACCAAGTGGATTCCCGCAAAACCAATTTCCGTAAATTGAACATGCAAGCCAAATTTCAAGTCTAAATCTAACAGAAAAAAGCAAAAGTTTTACTATAAATATCCCCGTAATCCCGTTGAGAGCCGTTTTCCAAAATTACTGCTCTTAGCGGATTTCAATTCAACAAAAGAAAAATGCAAACCAAATTTCATTATTATAGTCCTTGTAGCTCGAAAAAAGTAATTTTTTTTGTCAATATTCCCAGTAACCCCCTGCAACCCCCCAGAACTTGATTTTCTTAAAATTTATTCTTAGTGGTTCCCTATTCAACAAAAGAAACATGCTTAACAAATTTCAAGTATATGGGTCTAACAATTAAAAACAGGATTTTTTTCTGTAACTCCTCTTGACCCCTCGCAAACATCTTTGGGGGTCAATTTTCATTTTACACTTTGTTAGAGGAACTCTATTTCATGAAAGGAACATGCCTACCAATTTTCAAGCAGGATGATCAAGTAGTTCAAAAATGGAAATATTTATCGATTACGCCTCTTAATCTCCCGAAATTAAACTTGGTAGTTGATATTCGCGAAACCCATTTTGTAGCGGTTCTCTACTTTACGAAAGGAATCTGCTATCAAATTTCAAGACTGTACGTCTAACAGTTTAAAAATGGGGATAATTGTCTATAACGCCACTTGAGCCCCCGCAACGCCACTTCTGGGTCTGTTTTCACAAAACCCATTTTGTAGGGGAATTGCACTCTATGAAAGTAATCTGCTTATCAAAATTTGAAGACTGTGCGTCCAATTAATTAAAAATGCAAAAAAATTATCAATAACGCCCCTTGAACCCCCGCAACACCACCTAGAGATCGATTTTCACAAAACACATTTTGCAGTGTATTTCTATCCTATGAGAGGAATCTGCTAACGAAATTTCAAGACTGTGAGTCTAATAGTTTAAAAAAGAAATAATTATTTATATCTGCCCTTAACACCCCTTGGGGGTCAATTTTCTCCAAACCCGTTTTGTAGCGGATATTTACTCCATGAAAGAAACATTCCTACCAATTTTCAAGCAGGTAGGTCAAATAGTTTAAAAACGAAAATATTTATCTCTTACGCCACTTATTCCCCTGCAACGCCACTTAGAGGTCTGTTTTCACAAAACCTTCTTATAGCTGATCTCTACTGTATGAAAGAAATCTCTTTATCAAATATAAAGACTGTGCATCTAATAGTTTAAAAATGGAAATAATTATCTATAACGCCCCTTAAGTCCCCTCAACGCCACTTGGGGGCAATTTTCACGAAACCCATTTTTAGCGTATCTCTACCCTATGAGAGGAATCTGCTTACTAAGTTTCAAGACTGTTTGTCTAATAACTTAAAAATAGGAATTTATAACGCCCCTTAAACCCCCGTTAAAGCCCCCGCAACACCCCTTGGGGGTCAATTTTCCCAAAACCCATTTTGTAGCGGATATTTACTCCAGGAAAGAAACTTACCTACCAATTTTCAAGCAGGTAGGTGAAGTAGTTTAAAAACGGATATATTTATCTATTACGCCCCTTAATCCCCCGCAACGCCACTTAGAAGTCTGTTTTCACAAAACGCGTTTTGTAACTGATCATTATTCTACGAAAGGAATATATATATCAAATTTAAAGACAGTGCGTCAAATATTGTAAAAATGGAAATAATTATCTATAACGCCCCTAAGCCCTGCAACGCCACTTGGGGGTCGATTTTCTGCAAACTCATTTTGTAGCGGATCTCTACTCTCTGAAAGGAATCCGCTTACCCAATTTCAAGATTGTACATCAAGTAGTTTAAACATGGAAACAATTATTATTAAAGCCCTTAACCCTCGTAACGGCCCTTGCGTTTCGAATTTCGGAAAATCCTTTCTTAGCTGATGTCTACTCTATCAATGGAACATGTCTACCAAATTTCAAGTCTGTAGGTTGAATAGTTCCAGAGATTTCGTGATTAGTCAGTCAGTCAGTCAGTCAGTCAGTCAGTGAGTGAGTCGCTTTTCTCCTTTATATATATAGATAATACTAATAATAATAATAATAATAATAAATACGGAAACATTTTGGACAATAGAAAGAAAGCGTTAGCCAGTTAAATATAAAAGAAAAAAACACGTAATTATCCTTTTTTGATTCGAAATAAAGAAGTTTTAAAAAAGTAAAATTTAAACTTAAAATAGCATTAGAGTTGTAAATATCAATGAATATAGAATTTATAATAGCTCTCGAATTTTAACCAAAAGGCTTTCAGAATTTTTGAGACAATAGGAAAAATTATTAAAACTAATTTTGGTGTAAAAACTCTTTCTCTTAAAATTTTTTGATTAATTTTCATGAAATTAATCATATTGTGTCCTTTTAAAATCAAGAGTGAACCTTTTTGGAATCAAACGCTTGTAGTATTCCTAATATAACTGCAACAAAAATTCAATGAAATTAATATATTCGTCCAAATATATTTTTAGAGGTGTATTTTCACATAGAAATATTTTTTTTAATATTATCTCAGCTGAATATACCTCAGAAATAATTTATTTCTAATATTTTCTAAAGTTTTTGTTCACACATTTTAAACATTTTTTTTTTAAAATCTACTTTTTTCGGCAAGGAATTGTGTTGCTTTTCTAACTTATTAGCCAGAAGAATACACTGTTGAGTAATTAACTGTTTCTTAGAATTAATTTAAGTTTAATAAAATGTTATATTAACTTAAAAAATAAATTATTAACATTTAATAAATTTATGTACTTAAAAAACTACATTTTAAAGAAACTATACACAATTTTAGTATATTGTTTTCTTTTCGGGATACTTTAATTAAGAATCTTTGAAGTATATTTGCATATTTATTTCATGAAAAAAGTGCGTATAATCATGTTGATTTTTTTGTTTTTGACAAAAAGATGCATAACTCTTTTTTCTACTCTACATTCGCTGTTATTTTTATCTGCGCTACAAATTATGAAAACAAAAAAGAAATTTCTATTAATTTTAATTTTTGCACTTATCGAATGAGTTACATTTTTAATACAAATAATGTAACATCAAATTAATCAGACTAGCTTGAATTTATTCAATTCATTAATTTGTCATACATAAACAGTTCATAAAAATTATTTTCCCAACCAGTATTTCGTTTTAAAATATGAAACAAAAAAAATATAAAAATTTATTTAAAAAAAAAAAATAATGCTAATGAGAGCTTTAAATACGAAAAAGATTCAGTGAAGGAAACTCATTTAATTACATTTAATTAAAATGTTTATGTAATATTTTAGTCTGGATAATTTAGATGCCTTCCCCTTTTTTTTTTTTTTCGTTTCAAAAAAGAAGCCGTCATCTTTTGATGCTGTAATGAAGAAGGAAAAAAATGAGTAGAATATATCACATGTGTCTGATTTTATTAAAATACATATAATAGAACTTTTTAAGTTTTTCAGGAAATGAGGAGAAAATAATTTGCATGTTAAAATTCATTGAAATAATCAAACCCAAGGAAAAGTACATAAATGACAAATATATTTAAGACGAATAAAAAAATTTGAATAAACTTGCATGTTTTTAATTAGTGTATTTATAACCTTTTCTTCTGCGTATGGATACTTTTCTTAACACCCGAAGCTAGGTTTTATCATATATTATGTATTCCAGTATGTACATTATGTATTCATTAATTGTGTGCTCATTACAATATCTAAGGTATGTTCAAAAAGTACCCAACTTTGGCTATAAAAAATATCTTAGTTACATTGCGGGATTAGGATATTAAAAAAAAATTCTAAGTAAGGCACCTTGCGCTTTCATACACGTTTAGCCCTGCATTCATTCTACTGCCCAAAACACTTTTAGAGTGTTTTTTAACATCCTTTTATAAGTTTGACTTGTACGTAACGGAATGTTTGAACTCAATTTTTACCCACTTTAAAAGTTCAGATTAATTCGAAATATTGTTAACTCGTCCAGGACCGATGACAATACAATAAATAATTTGGTTCTATTGTCCTGATCAGGATCATCAGGATTTTTGATTTTCCATTTTCAGATTCCATTCTGCATCTGGCGACGAATTTCACATCACATTTCCGGATATTTACTAATAGATACTACTAATAGATTAAGTTACAGTTTAGTTCGATTAACTATAATCTGTGTTTTTTAGCTTTTTTAAACTGTAATTTATTACACTGGCCTCCAAAAGTTAAGGTATAACCGTTTTTACAGCCTTATTTTCATGTGCACAAAACAGTTATAGATAGAAGAAGATAGAAGATAGAAAGATAGAAGTTTACATAACAAAAATTCAAAAATAATTTACAACAAAAAAAAGGCAATCTCGCTGGAAAAGTCCGTTCTTGGAAAAAATAATAATCACAGTTTTATGTGGTAGAATGTCATAGAAACATAACAAACATGGGTTTTAATAAGGGATATGCTTACCCTTAGCTTGAATGCATTGGGTGGCATCGAACTTCCATGCTGTCAATTAAGCTGTCGGTTACCGAAATTGGAAGCGAAGACCAGACATGGAGTAAGCTTTGTTGCAGTTCTCCTAAAAACCTTGGAGGAGGACTTGAAGCAGCAACCTGTCTACTAAGATAGCCTTAAAGATGCTCTATCGGATTTAGGTCTGGAGATCGAGTTGGCCATTACATTTACTCCAAACCAAGACCCTCAAGATATTCCTCAACAGTTACAGCTCGGTGAAATCGTGCATTATCATCCATCAGAATGAAGTTATTGCCAATTGCACTGAAATACGGGCGGACATATAGATCAAGGATCTCACCCCGATATCTCACACCAGTCAGATGTCCTCCATGGAACACATACAGGTTAGTATGACCACCGAATGAGATCCCTGCCCAAAACATTATTCCACCACCTCGGTTAATGTGTCTTTCAACAGTGTTGGGTTGATGATATCTGGTGCTTCGTTCCTCCAGATGAGCAGACATCCTGAATAGCTCTCCAGTGTGAATATTGACTCGTCTGTAAAGAGTATAGAAGCCCATTTCTGTCTGGTCCAGGAAACGTGTTCTTTTGCCCAAGATAAGTGGGCCCTTCTCTGTTGAGGGGTACACTTAGAACTGATCGTCTTGCATAGATATCTGAATTGTGGATATTCTTCTCCCTGATGCTACAGAGGGGTCTGTAACAAGTTGCAGCACAGAAATTCTTCTTCTCCTTCGGGTCGAAAGAGCCATAAAACGGTCTCCTGCAGGTATTGTAGCTCGTGGTCGGCCTGGGACATGTCTTTTGGACACAGATGCTTCGGTTTGATATTGGTTTCAGAGACAGTGGACCACACTACGAAACACATTAAGATGCCTATCAGCATCAACCTGTGATAACCTCATTTCCATCCATCCGACCCCCCCCCATAAAGAATCGGGAAAACGGCTTCTCTCAGACATTGCGAGACGCCACTGCCTATTGTCAACAAATCTGCTAACAAAAGTTGTACATCAACAAACGTTACACGCTTAATTACGAAAGCCTGATATATGAAAAAAAATTTCTCACTCATATATATCTGTTATTTCCTATAAAAAAGTGGCAGCTACTGTTTTTGCATAAATTTGTATAAAGTTAGTTTTTGTCATTTATATAAACTATACATTTTGTTGTTACTGTCATTTTTTACAGTGAGCTTCGAAAAACATGTTGCTCCTTAACTTTTGGAGGCCAGTGCATTTTGAAGGGTGTTTAACTCCACCGCCACTTTCTGTCTTATCTTATCTCTATTCTGAAAACGGTATCTTTTCAATGGTATTTTCCTTTGTCGGGAACAGCTAGAATTCGTAAAAAGCTAGGTTCAGTGTTAAAAGTGTCCAGTAAACCCTGTGCAGTTACAAGACTGAGCTTTCTGTTTCACCGACAGAAGTTTGGGAACCAATTTCTCAGCCCCTTTGCGCCTAGTCACACAAATTTGCATGTGGAGAACCTGCACTGCTCTCAACTTGTACAGAAGTCTCTCGCATGGTTAAACGACGATCTTTCTCTATCAGATTCTCCACCTTTTCAACAAGAAATGCATTGCAAGCGGTGTGTGGCTTCCCAGAACACTGGTCACTCTACTGACATGCGGTCACTTCTAAATGGGTTAAGTCCCCTCCCTTAATTTGTGTGGACCCTACAGCATTGTCTCCAAACACTTGCTGAATCTTATATACGAACTGTCTCACTTGGAAAAATCACCAAGCTTTCGACAAAAAATTTGATGCAGTACCTCTGCTTAAGTCGTGCAGTCATATTTAGAGAAATAAAAATCCGATAATCACGTGTAACAGTACTTCTCTCGACTGCCTGCAAGAAACGACTGGTACACTGAAAAGCAGGGGAAATAAATCAAGCTGTCACCTTCTAATATGCCCAATGGCGCGTTTTAGAATCTCTTCGGTGCGATGGAAAATTCAAGTTCAGATACCTTTTGAACAGACCTTGTATGAATCTAGTAATTTTGCATCTTTGTACCTTTGTACATTTATCTAGTCTAAACAAAAATAAATAAATGGCTAGAAAGAATTTATTTAACCCGCGATCACTCGCGCGGGGTGTTCTCTACACCTCAGCTATAATACACTGGTGTGCAAAAATTAAGGACGAGACGGTTTTTTCAATATAACTTTGTACAAAAGCATTCCAAATCAACACATTTAATACCGTAAGATCCCCAATACGTAAGGACATGAGTAACGTAAGCGGCACTTACTAAAAGAGAAATCAGAGGGTTAAAAAGAAGCTTTATTGAAAAAGTAGCATGGAGCGCAATGCGACTGAAGGCCGAAACATCCCTGTGATGGGTATCCAGCAAGAAATATCCGGTCTTTAGTAGGGGATATGATCTCCCCTGACTGCTAGATAGGTTTCACAGCGTCTGCCCATGCTGAGAATGAGGGTGTCACTGAGTTGTTGAGGCATTGCTGCCCATTCGTCTTGCAGCGCCAATCGAAGCTCCGGAATCGTTACTGGTGGTAAGGTACGAGCTGCCAAGCGTCTGCCTAGAAAATCCCATACATGTTCGATGGGATTGAGATCCGGAGATCGTGCCGGCCAATCCATACGTTCAATATCCTCACTCTCTAAGAGCTGTTCGGCAGCTACTGTGCGATGACATGGTGCATTGTCGTCCATGAAAAGGAACTGCGGACCCATAGCGCCTCTAAAAAGACGCACATATGGAAGAAGAATCTCGTTACAATAACGGGTCCCGCTGACTGAACCTGCGTCGAAGTTGTGAAGGTCTTTACGACTACCAAGCATGATGCCTCCCCAAACGAGAACACCGCCACCTCCATACCTGTCCCTTTCAATGATGTTCGAGGTATGATTGCGGCTTCCCCGCTCTCTCCAGATGAGTATGCGATGAGAATCGCTACTCAGACTGAATCTGCTCTCATCTGTAAAGAGTACTCGTCCCCATTCATTGTCTCTCCAATTCCGGTATTCCCGGCACCACAGAGAACGCCTTCTCCGATGGGAAGGCGTTAGAGGTACACACCGTACAGGGCGTCGTGCAAACAGACCACCACCGTGCAGTCTTCTGGCCACGGTAAAACGCGATATCGGTCGTCCAGTCGCCTGTGTCGTGTGTCTAGCGATTTCTCCCGCTGTCTGCCGCCTGTTTCTTCTGGCCTGTAAGGCAATATACCGGTCATCTGCGGGTGTGGTTCCTCGTGGACGACCACTACTGAACCCCCGGATAGCTGTTCCTGTAGTTTGAAATTGTCTCCAAAGTCGTGAAACGATGCTGTGAGCAATTCCGAACTCTGCAGCTACACTTGTCACACTGCGACCTTCCTCCAACTTCCCAATGATTCGACCTCGGGTAAAAGCATCCAGATGTCGTCTAACAGATTGATTATTCGCCATTTCTCGCTGAGGCAGCAACTCGGTGTGATTTTAACTGCTATACGGTGGGCAATCTCTTTGCCAGAAATACTAATCTTACACCGACAACATGCTTTACTACTCAGACACTCCCCCATTACGTCTACCTGCATATCTGCGCATGTGCTACCGTACATCACCTCACTTAATCTCCTGAATGGTCTTTCTGTCCGCTCTGCCTCTTCGTTCAGCTGATATGCTAATTTTTCGACTTCGTCCTTAATTTTTGCACACCAGTGTATAAAGTTAATATATTTTAAAATGAAAATTTTGTATATATATATATATATATATATATATATATTATATAGGTTAGTTTAAATTAATGTTACACTCATTTTTATGCAATAAATTTAATAATTTTATTTGTATAATACAAAAACAACTTGTACTTTATAAAAATGTATCATAATTGACAAATTTTTTTTTCATATTTAAATACACGCGTTAAAAGTTTGAGTTGTTCTCTACACCCCGCGAGATACGGCGGTAGCAAAAACAGGCGCGAGTGGCCGCAAGTTAATAGCGTATTTAACTAATAACAATTTCGTTTATTTCGATTTTAACAATTATCATTGTTTACTTTAATTTCAGGCATTCAATGATGACATTTTTTTTTCATGAATCTAAAAACTAACAAGTAACTTTTTACTGAATATGTCTATTGTATAACAAAAAACACATAAAACACTTCTGAGTTACATAATATTTAAACATGAAACACATTCAAGTGATAGAAATAGGTTTTTTGTATAAGACATACTGAAAGTAATCTGGTATATACGTATTTGGAGAGACATCTAACCCTAATTATTTCAAAATATTCACTTAATACAATACAAACTTTTTTTTTGGTATTCCCTTTAAATATTATTCACCATGTAAATATCATGAACAAAGCAATGTGTTATTCATGGAATAAATTTAACATGCACCTCAAAACAGAGAGTATATTAGTAAAATTATCATAAAGCGGGTCCATTCAATTATGATAATAACAAACATTGGCTAATACTCATTAGAAATAACTCCAACCATAATTAATTCATGATAAATATTACATGACTGTTAAGATATCGGAATATAATTTCAGAATTGTGGTGTAAATAAACACTGACCAATGCTTTTAAATGAAATCGATCTTGAAGTTATCTGATAACGATGGCTTGGATTTGATTAGAAATTTGTAGACGAGATATTCCATTTCAGAACACTTAAATGTCAGTATTAGTATTCACCGAATGCATGACTTATTTACAAAGGTTGAATAAGTAAATATTTTAGTAAATTTCTGAATTATATAATTTTGGATATAAAAGACATTACGTAAGACGTAATACGATTGTTGGTTTGGTTGTATTAAAATGTAAACTGACATAAATGATGTAATAAGAAGAGTTTTTTAAAAAAAAGTTCAAATACAGTGTGTTGGCTCTGTTCGCGATTTTCTTTTTAATAGTCCTCTTGGAGAACTTTTGTGGTCTTTAAATATTGTTTTATTATAAATCTTCCTCCCAATGAAGAGAAAGCGAGCGTGCAAAGAAAAAAATTACGACTACTATATAAAGTCTATGCTTTCTGGTTAGAGAAGGGGAGCGATATAATAGACTGTTAGCGGAGGAGTGAATAATCAAATTGAATGCGAAGTGCGGATATTTAGTAATTGATAACTGTATTACTTAAGATGACGATCTGTCACTTGAGACTGAGTCTAGATTAGACAGCTAAGAAGTTAGAGCTATTGAATATCTCGCGGACCTCGTGAATTGTTTTCATATTTATAAATTGGGTGCATCTCTTGACTTTGGTTGATTGAACTTGTGTTGTGGTTTGTACTGTAAATAAATTAAGTGATTTGTAGAAAATGGCTAGTTTTCATTTCCAACCTTCAGACACTTAGGGAAGAGAGAGCACTTTCCTCACAACATCATCTTTTGAGTTTTTCGATAGGATATGATCTATGCCTTAATCTCATAAGGCACATTTAAAGTAAAGTAGAATTTTTTAGAATTGAAAATTGATTTCTGATGCTTAAAATATAAATAGTGATGCCTTAAATATTGGATCATATAACATTGCTCTGGATTAAAAGTTTACATTGTGTTATCCATTACAGAAATACTTACTTTTAATTTCCAAGGTCAATGATTTTAATTTCTGTTTCACAACTTTCCAAACTACATAAGTTTCGGCAAGTTTGCACTAAAAAATAGTTATTTGTAGCAGATACATCCGTGAAGCTTATGTCAATTTTGAAAAATTAAAAAATGTGTATATGTAATACATGTGTTGGCAATAATTTTTTCAAGAAATATTGCAGTTTCTTTAAAATTGATTACTGGTTGCGGCTAAATGAAGCTTTCACCCTATATAAACCACTGGAATAAATTTTGGACTTAAAATATTCATTAACTGGAATGATGAGCTAATTTAAAGTACTATTTAACTTTTCGGATTTTTAATTTACAATTCCAGTAGAGCATTACAACAATTATGAGGTATGCATTCTCAGAGCTACGACTGGATATCTCCTATCTTTATCTTCATATTTTTTATAGTAAATAACTTATTTTTGCTGTAGATATTTAGATACGTTCAATTCTCATGGACGGTAGCATTGCAACTCCTTTGTGGCTTTCTAAACAGCTTCCGTAGAGTTCTCTACATAATGTTCGGAGTTTACCGCATGCGAAAGACGAAACCAAAAAAGGACTTTGGACATCACGAATCTTACGTTTCAAATCTTAGCATACTATTTTGCAAGTTGTAACTATTGATATTTTATTGAATTATATATATATATATTAGTAAATTTTAACTTTTTATTATTTCCCACTTTAGAAAAAATTTATACATTATTACATTATTTTATTTGGTACTTTTTCTTCTTGAAGTACTGATATAAGACCTTACTTTTCAATTAATAATATTGCTTTATCTGTATTTAGAATTACTTATACCATACGCTTAGCTACTTTCTCTATTACAAAATAGGAATATTTCTTCGCGAAGAGGGTAAAAGCATATCATTCTATCCACATCCATCATTTTGAAAGAAGTATTGATTTGAAAGTATCAGACGAAAACTTTTCAAAAAAGCTGCTGCCATGATTTCCCCCAAAATATCTGCAATTCTTAAATCCTTCATTGAAATCATTGAAAAAATTCGTGAATAGTCTGTATATAAAATTCGTGTAAGTATTTTTAATCAAGAGTGACATATTCTTTTTTTATCCTAATCACATTCGAGAAAACGTCCAAAGAATGTTTACTGCTACAAAAATAGCTCTCTGTCATCTAAGATAATGCATGGTATATATATATAATTTGTCTTTTTGCTAACGTGTAAACTTTGTCAAAATATGTAGCTGAAATGAATGTTGGGGATAATTATTCCGAAGATTTCCTTTTTCAACTTGTAGCTCTTTCACTCAAACTATTTTCTTTTTTATTTCATAAAGTGAGCTTTATTTTACTATCACATTTATTTTATTTTTAAATTATTATTTCGAGTACTTTTAAAATCTCGTTAATATCTTATATTTTAGTAACAATGATAAAAATGAAATATGAGGAGAAAAAAATGCACATTTTATGATAAAAATAATAAAATATCAGGAAAATATGCAACTTTTTAAGGTAATTATTTATTACTTTTACCTTAGAGGCTTCCATTGTTAATTCTAGGATAAATTAATTTATGATAATTCATTGACGAACTTTTAATCTGTTTTCCCTTCCAGCAATCAGTTATTAGTAATTAATAATCTTTAAAAAATTAATTGAATGTTGTGTATATTTTACATTCTAAAATTCTAATGAAGTAAGGGTGGAAACAATCAAATCGAATAATAGTAGCAATGAATTCTTCTGCTATATTCCAATAGGGAGACAGAATAAAAGAAGTTGTAAACACATGCTATTCAGATTCGCTGAAACTCAGAGTAACTGCTAAATATAGCTCGGTGCAAGATAACAATTCAAGATGCTAATGAAAGTCTGGCACGCTTTCTTTGATATTTGAATCGTTATTAGATTGAGAGTACTTAAAAAACTTCTTCAGAGGAGAGTATTTCTACTGATCTTTTTGAAATTCCTTTTGACGAAGTTATTCGAATAATAACCTGATGCATTGAGGCTCTAGATATTTACATAAAATGAATGGGCTTTAGTTGGCTTCTTGTTACAGCTTGCCGAAATAATCAGCTGCCCTATCGACAGTTTATTCCAGCAAATAAATGGCAATTGTTGTATCTGAGTATTTTTCAAATGATGTTTTCAACCAACAAGAAAGCTGAAAACTTCTTATGTATATACTTTAAAATAAGAACCATGAATCATCATTGGCTTAGTAAAAATTAAACAATTTTCTATGCATCGTCAAGTAAGTAAGGGATTTTAAATAAATTACCATAAAACTGAAAACATATTTTGAATATATACATATATATATATATATATATATATATATATATATATATATTATATATATATATATATATATATATATATATGTGTGTGTGTGTTGTGTGTGTGTTTGTAACAACTTAAATTAATATTTCCTCAAAATTTGAATATATATATATATATATGTATAATATACGCAATTTATATATATATAAAAATGCTTCACATTTTTTCTCGCACTAAAGGATAAAAACCTATATATCGATTGATTTATTAGTGATTTGTTTTTAAAAAGTTTAGACCTTGAATTTTTGACAGAAATCTTAGCAATTCGAAGTAATAGAATATCATAATGGCCTACACGGGCCTTACTCAGCAGTTGAAACCTGTTCTAAGGCACTGATGTTGCTTTTAAAAATACTTCTCTTTACGTGAGCACTTAATTATATTTTTTACATTGTATTTCCCCCGTTCTTCTTTGCATATTTAAATGTGGAAATTGAATAAATTCATCTCTTTATTTTTGTTCTTGAACCGAAGCGCACTCGCAAAACAACTCTTCTGGTGTTAAAATTAAATAAATCATGGTGTGATCAATATCAAGGAGCTTTACTTTTACTGCCCCAACTACAAATCACAAAAAATGCCAATATGTTTTAAACAATATTTTGAACTAGAGATATTAAATATATGCCAAAAAGTTGCAAAATTTTCAATAGAATTCAAAGTGATTAAGTTACATATTTTGTTGAATTAATTCAGATCAAGTAGTATAAGGAAACACTCGTAATTTTAACTACGTGAAATTGTACCTTAGGAAAATGTCAAATTTTCCAATAGGTGAGTTTCACATATATTTTTTTTTTCAATAACTTAGCCTTTCAAAACATTACAATTGATAACGAGTGTCGCAATTTTCAAGAAATGAAGGCACTTTATATAACAATCTAATAGCCTCACTTCTACACTATTCTATCTGAAGAAATCGAGCTTTAACACCTTAACTGCAATTGACGTATATATCCGTCTCTCTCATCCAGTGCGTTAAGTGTCCCAGACGCATATATACGTCTTTCCGAAACACGATTATTTTCTTAGAGCAGCTTAAAGTAAATCTATTCCGGAGGCTTTGGAATACAAAACAAAATGACTTAGTCAGTGTTTGCGCAGGATTAACTTATGTTAGAGATTAATAAATTTATTTGTATCATTCCTTTCTCCCCTCAATACACCTCGCATGCGCACTTATGTGAAAAATGGTGGCAATGGAGAGCGAGTTGCATAACTTTTAATCGGCAGTTAAAGGGTTAATAGATTTAAAGTCCTTCTACTGGGGTTTTGTGTGGACTAGAATTGAACTCAAATTTTGACAAAAATAAAATTTGCTATGGGTTTGCGATAAATATAGAGGGTTTCATACACAAAGTTAAGAGTTTGGGGGTTCAGAACCCTCTCAGTTCAGACTGGTTTTTAATTTTTACCTTAAGTATTTCCTCTATCTTGGATCTTTTGTCTGCATGGTTTTTTTCCCCATTCCTCCATTTCCAAAGCATTTATACCCACAAGACAAGTCGTTATGCGCTTATATATCTCTGATACCATTGCTCCTTGTGAATACAAGAAGTATCTTCTAACACAGTGCTTCTCAAACTTTCAATATTGTTTTCAGTCATAATTTTCATCACGCTTACTCTTACTCTTACAATAACAATGTATTACATGCAATAATGATGTACTTTGACACTAAGGCTACAATCGGACTAATTACATACGGTGCAAGTTATCACGATAAGTATTAAATTGAATATGTGACAAGGCCATGGGAGTCATTAGAAATTACTCTCTAAACGTGTTTTTAATTTAGTATTGATAAATGCATTATCAAATACTTTGTGCTGTAGTGACACATTTATAAGTATGTTAAATCAATGTGAATGTATATTTTATATTATGTCAGAAAGTATTTTGTTTTGCTTCCCTTCGGTAAACTCATAATTATTTTATTTTTGAATTTTCGATATGCTCGCGCCACCCTCGTAGGATTATCATGCCCATCTAGAGAAGTCCATCCCACAGTTTGAGAAACTAAGCATAACATTTATTCCAAATGGCACTACCCGCTTAACTTACCCGTCAACCTCAAAATAAACATACACCGAGATAAAATATATCAATAAAGTTTCTAAACCTTCATTCTAAACAAAATAGATTAAATAGAAGTGTAATATACTTTTTTTTAGTCAAACTATTTTAATAGCGTATTTATCATGATGCTTCTTTCATCTATAATCGCAATTTTAAAAAAAGCATACCCTTTTACTGCAAGACATTAATTAAAAAGTCCATTAACACATTTACCATTCATATTATTCCCACAATAAATGCGCGATATTTAAACTGAACATCTCAGTTCCACCCTATCTTATTAAATGGTGGATGTAATTTGCTCCTCCTAACTACATCATTTCAATGAAACCTCGATATTTGATAACACCGCTTGGCAACAGTAACAAAAAAAGGGTCGCTTTCCAGCAGGAATGTAGCCACAGCACAGGGTATTTAGGAACATGTTCCATTCCCTCCCCTTTCAATAAAGTTAATGGTGCATGAAGGGGAGTGCTGACATCAAATCTTGAGCGCAACCTTGGCGGCAATTAGCTATTGATCTGTTTCAGAGGCGAGAACGTGATGCTATAAATCTGCACTCTCTGGAACGGAGTAAGGGCTCCTGAGATATTAAGGTTTCAGTGTGTTAACAATGTTTAAAACAAAGACGAGAGTGAAGTCAAACGTGATTGGATAATTACTGCCAAGGTTTAGTCATTATGGAGTTTCAAATTTAGATAATATAATGAGTAATTAGTTTTCATTTTTTAGTTTTATTTGTGTTTGTTGTAAGGTTAGAGTAGTTTCTTAATTCGTACGTTTTTAAGATTTTTTTGGATATAAATAATTGTGCTACTACATCCATAAATATTATAGCGCACTTGGATTTTGTAATGGTTTTTTTTTTAGTTTTAGCATCTATTTTGTAATTTCAGTTAGTTTTAAGGGGAAACTATGCATCTAATTTGATATATTTATATGATTTTGCAAAACTATGTTACTTAAATTCTGAACAGGATATGTGCATTTCAAATTGCAATGCATAGTGTGTGTTCACATAATAATTAATAAATCGCATATAATATCTTTGTAAATTCATAACGTAAATTCCACTTTGGTTTGTAGTAAAATTACTGAAATAAATGGCTCTTAATATTACCCCTAAAACTAACCAATAACTGAGGGAAATTATACTATGTGAGAAATTTTTATAGCAGTCATTAATCCGACAGAGAAGTAGTGAAGTGAATTACTAATATAACTTTCTATTACATGTTTCTCGAAAATTTTTTTAAAATTTTATATACTAATATTAATTCTTCTGCAAATGATTTTTGAATCCTTAAATATAAGCGAAAAAATTCAAATTTCTACATTTTTTAAGTAGGATTAAAAAGTGTCTAAAAAGAAAATATTTTATTTCCTCCTAAACATAATATGCCTGTGAAAGTTTTTATTTGAAGTTATATATACATATTCAGTTGAAAAAAGTATATGTATATATTTCTGAAAACTAGTCAAATAATTACTATCAAAACCATACAAATTCCAATTATTTAGTGAGAATTACTTAATTATTAATCTTGTTTGAGGATGTATTAAATAATTCCTTTTATATTCTGTACTCAACTTGTTTTTTTTTCCAGAAAATCAACAACATTTACATTTATTCAATGATTAAACTAAATGTAATAAAATGAATAGAAAATAAATATTTTATACAACTGTTTTGACGATAAAAATTTTAATGAACTAATTAAAGTAAAAGTATATTAAATATTGTAAGATTAGCCATAAACTGTATATTTCTTTGAGGTACATTTCTACTCAGTTATTGCCTTTGAAATATTACATTTTGCATGAAACATTCCAAAAAGTTACGATTAAATTATTGTTGATAAAAAGTAAAATAACTTTAACCAGTCAACGTTTAATAAACATGTCTCTCTTTCATATTAACCTTTTACACGCCAATGTTCGAATATTGGAACATCAACTTTGAAATTTTCTGAAAAATTCAATTTTATTCATATTGTTCCATAAAAATTATTTTGAAGACAAAAAGTATGGATGAATTTTTTGAAATTGAAGTATTTTTGCTAAATTAAATAATTTCTCTGAGAAAAAATTCTAAAAAATACCTTTTTTTCTACTTTTGATCGAGCAAAATTCAAAAATTCATATAAAATTCAAAATTTTATAAATATTTTTATTATTTGGTAAAAGTAACTAAAAATGATCATTTTAACTATAGACTGCAAGATATCATAAAAAATATCGTTATTTTTTTTACTATCGGTTTTGAAATTTCAATGTTCCAAAAATGGAACATTGGCGTGTAAAGGTATACTTTTTCACTCAAGGCAATTATTATGTTTACAGTTCACATAAAAGTGGGAAAAGGTTTCTGAACGCTAAAAACACTTTAGTATGTGTCGGAAGAAAATATTTATGACTTGACTTTCATTTCGGCTCCCTCTCTCAACTCCCCCCCCCCCTTTCAACCGTTTCTGGACAATCTCAAGTGAATTTCTCAGCTGCTGCAAATGTAACTACCACGTGCGTTTGTTGATAGTTAGATGTAGCGTATGTCTTATTTGGAGAAGAACGTCACATAATAAGGTTTTATATTATTTTGTGTTACGTCATTAGTGAATATCCATTACACTGATAAGATGACGCATTCATAGCCATTCCGGACTGTAGAAGAGGCTTTGGAATATTTTTATATACAATCAAATGAGAAGAACCAATTAATATTTGTCAATTTCCCCTAGAAGAAAGTGGGTGATTTACTGACGGAGAAAAATATCGATGAAGAGAGATACTTTTCAGTCTGTTCTACCAGTAGATGTTTGTTGCAAAATCGAAGTTTCTGCAAGCATAGATGATAAATTACCTCCTGTATGTCAGAAAAGCACAACGAAAAATGCCTCAAGTGCGAAAAAAGATTGCTTGAGAAATGTTTTCCTAGCTATACATGGACAATAAAAATAGTTTAGACATAAAAAAACACATATAAGAAAAAACAATAATATATTTTGTCTTTATTTCTCATTTTAAAGAATTTTGGTAAATCTGTATTTTTCTAGTTTTTTTTTTTTTTTTGCTTTATTATACTATAGCTTTGAGAATTTTGATATGAAGGTTATTTGTTTATTTCTTTGTCCTACTGATGTTTTCCTTTATTGTTTCTAATAAGTGATTGAAATTTTCTGAAATGTATAAATTTCTGTGAATAAATTATATTTTCAACTTAATCTGCTTTATTTTGGAATTATATTTAAAAGTTTACTTCAGATGTGCGCAAACAGGGGACACCCATCGGGGAACCTGCCCCCCCCTCCCATCGGGGTACATTTAAAAAACTCTGCAGGGTAAAAATGATAGATTTCTCACGATCACACGCAAACTTTTAGTTCTTTTCCCCCATTTTAATTTCAGATTTTTTAGGGCCCATTTCAATTGTTTGGTGGGTATTATGCCCCTCCCCCCTACAACGGGGGAGGAGGGGGGTAGAATGATGAAACCCCGTTGGGAAATGTTTAATGACACCTCTTGTTAAGATACTACTTCTTAAAAATGTATATAATAACTGATTTTGAATTTAAATATTATTCATCGTACTTTTAAAAAACATGTGAAAAAACTTAATGGTACCCGCCAATGTTCCATTTTTGGAACATGCAAAAAATCTATAAAAAAAAAAAAATTCAATTTTTTTTATTTTTTAGATCTTATGTTTCAATTTTAATTCGATTTTTATCAAAATTTAGTTTATGTTTCCTTTCAATCATAGTGCGGCGTTTAAAAGGTTAATCCCAAAATAATCTATTCAAATTCGCTGTTTCACTTAATCTTAACAATGATACAGGAAAAAAGATTCAATTTGAAAATAATATACATTATTTGCTTAAGTTGTTGATGTGATGAGTTTTCTTTTGGAGGTAAATTGTATATACGTAATTGATTTGTTTCTCCGGGAAATATCGATATCTATACTTACAAGGAATCTGACATAGAACTTATTTGTTCATTTTTAATACAAGCATTAATAACTCACAGAATGAAAGCGATAATAAAAATAAGTTTCTACACAGCTGGGAACAGAATGCAGTACATATGAGTACAGAAATTTAGGAAATCGACTATATTGAAAGGGTGATTTTTAGGTGGTATGTATTAGGGACGTTAGGAAAAAAAATATAAATATTGAGTAAAAAGGAATAATATGTAAAACTAGAGAGTTTTTAAAGTTGTTTTATAGCATTTAATTTATTTAACTTAAAGAATATTTTTAATGCGTGTTTTGAAGAATGACATTTTTACGATAATTTGTGCACGAAAAAAGAATTATCTCCAAAACAATCCAATCAAATTCAATGAAATTTATAACATTTATGCTATGAGCCTTTTAGAGTGTAACAAACTGCAAGATTTAAGATAGTTACATTTATTCACAAATTGCAGCAATTTTTAATTTAGAACATACAATAATTCTGTTGAATTTAAATGCTTGAACTTCCAATTTAAAAAAATGCTTATAAAATATTTTTACCCTGCAGTTAGTCACACTTCAGAGGGACTATCCATGAAATTAAAATTGCATTATGTCCACTGCATCATTATTTTTGACATTTTTCTTAACTTTAAAAGTCATAAAAATAATGTAGGAATGAAGTTGCACGTTGTCGTATCCCTCCTAGATTGTCAGCTGACGTAATGCCAAGAGAGCGTAACCTAGCTGACAAGGCGGTTCGCGTATAACGCAGGAACCATTGACCAATCGAGAGAGAAGGAAAAGGAATGACGTGTGACAATGTGTACGAAATAGACGCCTCGTGAAATCCAGCGAGTTATTTTTGATGATGATGATGATCTCATTACTTTTTATTAACTTTTAGCACTTCCTTATAAACAATTACACTTAATAAATGTATACATAACTTAATCTGGTTATCGTCACTCTCTACAGCAATATTTTTTTCCAAACAAAAGGGTGATATACCGTAAACTCCGGCAACTATACCTTCAAGCGGACAGATTTTAGTTTTTAGGTATATTCGCCGTATAACACGCGCCTACGATTTTACGAAGCCACCAGATATGTACGTGTGCAATGCTGTTACGTTTTGAAGTAATTTATTCGAGGTTCTATTCCAAGCTCTAAAAATATAACATACTTTTAGAACTACAACCCTTTGAGTTCATAAGAAATGCTATTTCTTTTAAAGAAACAGTATTTCGATATATGTAGAAGTCTATTTTTTTCTCTTTTCGAAGCTGTCATTTTTATACCCGGCGTATAACGCGCAGCAGTAAATATAAATTTTTGTGCTAAAAGTGCGCGTTATACGCAGGATTTTTAGATACGTAATTTCTTTAATAATTATAATTCTGCAAACCTATTTACATGTTCTTACATTAAAATAAGACAGTAAAAATCTTATGAGAATCAAATTTTGAAAAATTGGTCTCCCAACTTAGTCAGATGCCTTCAGAAGACTCAAGATAAAATAAAATGAAGTCTTAATTATATCTCGAGTTTGTTTCTCAGTTATTTTCAGAGACTAATAAACAGAATTACCAAGTATTCTACTTTTATTCTGAACTCAATTAATGTACATGTATATATAACGCCGATTGGTTATGTATAATGTATATACTAAAAATAAAGAAAATGTAAATTATTTAGATTTTTTTTATAAGCATTGGGGTATGATCTTGAATTTATATATATGTAGGAAAAGTCGAATCGAAAAAATGAAATAAAATTATTTGGAAAGATGTACAGAAAGCGAATCACTATCTTAGGTACATTTTAAATCAAATGAATTTTAATGAGGCAGTTTCCATTGTGGATTGAATAAACTTGGTATAATAGACCTCTGAGAACTTTTTTTAAGGAGAGCCTAAATTTGCTTCTGAAGTTAATCTAATATCTTAGCACCTCTTGTATTTTGAATAATACATTATTATAGATACATATGTAACTCCTTTCCTATCTTTCATTTCAATTTCATTCGTCACTGAATCCACAGACGGATCTCCTAGAAACATAATAACTAAAGCCAAGCAATTTTTTAAAAATTTTATTTCGCTGAGATATATCATTGTATGGATAAAAAGATGACAATCTTGAGGTGAATTAGAAATATGTTAATTTTGTTGGATATCCAGTGGGAACGAAATATGCAGCTCTCGTTTCTTAAAAAAATGAGTATCATTTTTTAAAAAAAAATGAAATGCTATTTTTTAGTAAGTTTTAAAATAAAAAAGTACATAAATTCAAATATGAAAGAAAACTATATTAATATTTATACTTTTCTTTCGTTCCATTTTCCTTTCACATAAGAAATAAAAATGTTTATTTTTAACGTGTCTATTTCTATAAGAATTTTGTGTCTGTAGATTTTAATATTGTGTGAGTGTGGAAATTCAGGGCTTAATATTTAAACTTATATGAAAACTCTTTTCATTTTTAGATAAATCACGATTTTTTGCACGATAAATACGTGAATAAATTCTACTGTTTATTACTTAAGATTAGTAATAAGGTATATGATGAATTATTATAGGTGAGTTAAAGTTTTTGAGCAAAAATGTTTCCTATCAGATAGTTTTGATAGTGAAATTTTTTGTACAAATTAAATTTAACCAACAAAATATCAAAATTTAATTTACCTAGAATTAAGTTGCTTTTGTTAATTTTTTTATGATGTTTAATCCTCTAAACATATAAATAACTGTTCATCTAATGTGCGTCTTTTAAATAAAATTAGAATAAAAATATGCATTCTCATTTTTTCACTGAGCTTTTTTACGCAAGAAATTTGATATGAAATGCTTAAAAATAACACAAATAATTAAATAGCTAATAAGCTATAGTTATCATTTAAAATAAGAAACAAAATTATAGCAAATCATATAAATAGTTTAATTATGAAATCAAATTCGTACTCATTAATGTTTATAGATAGATAATCTTATATTTAAAAAAATAACTTTAAAATTAAGGCATCCTCATTAAGCATCTTCATTCCTTAACATTACATTACATTTCCTTTCTATCTATTTAAGTACCTATTCCATTACATTAAAAATTGCTTTCACAGCATTAATTTTAGAAAGGTTGCGAATACCTTTCATAACTTCTATTTTATTTGTAGAATTTTCTTAAATATTAGTAGCTTTTCAACCAGTATCCACAAATTATTATTGTTTCTCAGATCCAACTTAGTCAATAAATATAGTGTATTTTCTCCTAGATATTTGAAGAATGACTTCAGCAAAAATAAGCTAAAGATTATTGGATTATGTTTGAGACAGGAAAGATGATGTCTTTGCTTTTCATTATTTATCTTTCCTATTGAGTAGTCCATCAAAAGCTATATCCTATCCTAATACATTGTGTATTTATTACTTTATCATCACATTTTTAACAAAAATATATATATATAAATACATAGTCTGCCTTTTTGGCAAACCAGACTTCACATGGTGATCTTAAAATAACTATAAAAAACCATAAATATATATATATTATTTAACAAAAAACAAATAAGGGAATGTGATTCAGTAAATGAAAAGTTAGAATTGACAAGTATAAACCAATGAAATGAGGAAAACCTTAAATTGTAAAGTACTATTTTTAGCAGGGGTAAGCCTTAAGTGTCGATAGTGATCGACCAGTGGACTACCGAGACATTTTGGGGTGATCACCTTAAATAATACCTAAAATATGAATATTAAAGAAACGTATCTGTGGCACACCAATGCCAACTAATTTGGAGACTGAGTGGACAGCAACACCTTGAAAAAGTTAGAAATAGCCCGTACCCAAGAAAAGTCTGCCCGCCCCTGATTTAAAGGAGTAAAGAAAATTTTGAACGGCAAAGTACTGTTTAAGAAAAGGAAGACACATTATATTGAAAGTACTGTCTAGAGTAAAATGTATAAAACTTTAAATTGCAAAGCACTATCTAACGCAGGGGTCGACAACCTATGGCACGCGTGCCAGATGTGGCATGCAGAGCAATTCTCAGTGGCACTCTACACTACTTTACAAATGTGTCGATTTTCGAGTGGATGGAAGTTCATAAATTTGTAATGGCCCTTATTTGAAAACATCTTCAGAATTAGACACAGAATAAAAAAAATCTGAAAAATAACTCTATAGATAAATTTACAGTTATTTTGTAAATTATTTGAATTGCTGGGGAGATTTAATGGTTTGAAGAGAAAGGAAATTTCATATACTCTGCTTTCCCTTTTGGTTCTATTTATCTAAGCGATCAAATCTTTTATCATATGAAAAATATTTCGAGAATCCGCAAAGAAGTTGTTAACGACTGAATGTTCCCAGAATCGTTTCAAATTGAAAGTCCGCATTATATACTCCTGATTTTGCGATATGATGTAGAGCAATATGCAAGCACTACGTTTCCATTAAAATGAATTTTTTTTTATTTTACTATAATGATGGGGAATATATTTATATTTTATGTTGTCTATTTCTTTAAGTTTAAAAGTACTGAATATATGTACAATTTAAATTTTTTTATTAAAGAAATAAATATATTTTATGCTGTTTATTTTTATGTTAAGAAATATCTTTAAATAAGGAATAATTAATAAGAAATAAAACTGTAATTTTTTATTATTGACCTCTATTCTCTAACACTGCATGCGTTATGGCGGGGAATCGAATTGTTTCAAATATGTCCTAACTGTGTGGCACGTTGAATCCTATTGGTAGATGGGTTTGGCACGCCACAGTCAAAAGGTTACCAACCCCTGATCTAACGAAAAGAGGTAACCCTTAACCCCTTAATTGCCCATTAAAAGGTAAGCTACTAACTCCGCAGTGTCACCGTTTTTCACATATGCGCGGTTATGCAGTGTATTTGGAGAAGAGTGGAAAGGCACAGATAAGCAAATTTTTCTCTGAAATAAGTAAATTCACTGCAAACACTGTCAATGTCATTTTATTGTTTTCCAGATACGTTAAAATGGGTCCAACAGAACAGAACAATGGAAAGAAACGTACGTTGGAAGGACGGATATATCCGTTACCATTACTTAACGCACAGGCTGAGCAGGACGGATATATAGGACGGAGAGGGGTTCATACGCAAATTGATATGTAATATTTCATCATTAATTCACTCATCCTCAGTAAAATACAGAACCTTACAGTTGCTTAAAAAAGGGCAATAACAAGAATTAATTGGCAAAATGTTTCAAAAGAAATGCTGCAGTACTATTCCTTATTTATCATCTTTAAAACCCCTTCGGAACGAATGTCTTTCCCTTGCGCCGGCACGAAACACCGCCAGGAGACAAGTGTCGCTCCCCTGCGCCAGCATGTTTCTTCCTCACTGGCCTAGCGATTCACCGGTGCACCAAGGGCCTGGAATGTCTTTAAGCTCAGTTTTTCGGCAATAGATGGCATTCTATGTCTATAAGAATTGAGATTCATGGAGATCTGACCTTCTACTCGCGAAATGAGAGAAATATTACTCACTTACAAATGATTTTTTTATAAACATAAGGGGAAAGGAATGTTTCCGGATTGAGTGCTTTACGACTGTTTTTGAAATGAACATGTGGTGTTTGTTTATAGTGAAGATAAAAGATTAATTTTCGCTAAAGCATTTCATTTGGGTTTCAGTCTAGTTTTTTACGGATAATTAGATCTGGTAGACAAAATTTGTCTTTTTGATGTGTAACATCTTTACTCTCGTCGCTTTGTTGAAGTGATTTCATGAAAAGGGACGGAAATGCGTAACAGGAAGTCGGGGGAAGCGTGCGCTGTTTGATTTGACCAATTCAGCGCCTTGGGGGTGTCTCTTCGCTAGCCTCGTCTCGGGGTACAACTCTAGTAGCAATTAGGGTCCCGTAGAAAGAAATCCCAACTCTAAAATGCCCGTTCCCCCTCCACTCTTTTGGGAAGGGGAATGGGCGTTTCTAAAGGAAAGGCCAAGTACTCATGTCTTAATGATTGAAGGTAAATAGTTCCTTCATAAAAGATAAATTATATGCCTTTTTTTCTTAATTTTCTATATTTTCTCGACTTTGAAATAAACATTTTTTTCCATGCTATTATTTTTCCAAATTTCCTTTATTCCATTTTCTGATGATTATGTTCTGACAGTTGTCATGATGAAAGAAAATGGCATCACAGAATCATGCAAGCCTCTTCTACAACAGTTGAGAGAGATATTCTGTTCGTCTCCAAATGCAATCCGAGCTCGAGACAGGACCCCCCCCCCTCTTTCCCATTCTATTTTTGTTCTCGGAGGGTCCAGTTTACAACTAATGACAACTGACCCCTCTTTTACTGCCCAACCCATGGTTCACATACATATAAACTGGCGGATATTCTAGTTATACTAAGAAACTTCTTTTTTTAAGCTATCGTTTCTGTCTGAGGAACATCAGTTTTTCATTTGTTAGATCTACAATGATAATTAAATATCTTCAATGAGTACGAAATAAGAAATATTCCGAATTTTGTACAGTAATTAATTTTATAAAAATATCAGTTTTAGTTAAGACAGAAACCTTTATATACATATATATATTTCTATTCATCTCAAAACAGTTTTCTGTGATATTTCTCAATATTAAACTGCATCAAAATCCTTTTTTTAAACAGTTTAATGACAAGATAAATTTATGAGAATAATGGAATGAATAGTGTAATGTGATTTAAATTATTCTCTTTCCTGAAATATTTCAGAACAGTTCTTTATTTCCGATTCAGTTCAATAGTTTTATTTAAAAACGTTTTAAGACATGTAACAAAAAAAAATCTTATATAAATTTTATAAAGTACAGTGGCGTAACTACCAAGGGCTAGGTGGTGCCGTGCACCGGGGTCCTCGCGCCTTGACCACCAAGCAAGTGGAACTTGCGATAATTTCTCCCATAATTGAGATATAAATATAAAAGATTGTTACATAGCTCTGGGTATTGTTAGTCAATATATTGGGGACATATGTGCGGCAGAATGCTTATTTGAAAATGGACAGTCATTTTGGTGGTCGCATACATTTCTCCGAATCAAACAGTTAAAAAAATTAAACACTTCATGCATTTTGCACTTTTACCGTATACCGAAGGTGGTTCTGCTCTTTCTGCTCTCGCTTCCCACATGATTTTGAGTGGAGATTTTAACGTTAACTTCAGTTTGCCAGAAGCTGAGTCGCTCATAGCTTTTCTGAAAGATGAACTCAAGCTCGAAATGAACACAAATCGAAATGTTTCGACTACTAACAATGATACTGTTATCGACGCCGTTTTTCAACGTTTTTAAATACTTTGAAATCACAAGTATATGTGTCACATTTTAGTTTTCATAAATCTATTGTCTCCTCTCTTCCCCAAATTGAACAAGAATAAATATTTTTGTTAAAAAACTGCATTACTCCTTGTGTTAATTAAATAAAATTTTCATTAAAGATATAATTATTCGATAGAAAATTATTTCCAGTCATACCCGATTCATTTTTTTCAGGATTAAAGTCACTATTGCGTATTTACCACGATAACAAGTCAGATGTTACACATCATATGCGACTACTGTAAGACTCGTTTCTTTTTTTTTTCTTCTTACTTCTTTTGAAAAGTCGACTTTTGCAAATGCTTACAATAAAATGTTTAAAAACTTGTACTTAAACAGAAAGTGGCTAAAGTAAATAAAGTATATTAATACGAATGAAGCACAGGTCGTTTGTATAATATACAGAACAAAATTGGAAAACGCCTTTATATTTCGGTATTTTTATGGATTTAGGCTTAATTATACAAAACACTTCGGGCTGTGGGTGACACTCGTGATAAAAACCTCCGGTCCTAGCGGTACGCAGGTATTTGTGTCCTTCGTTGCGAAAATGCTAATGCCAAGGGATTGGATTAGAATGATGAAATTTTTGGAGCTAAAGAGAGTATTTTGTAATATTTGCAGTACTATTTACTAGTTCTGAAACTTAATTACACATTTCATTTATTTTCTATTCACTGTCAAGAACCCTCGCTAACATATAAAAATACTAGAAATGTTTCTCACACGAAAATACAGGGCATTTGCTTTAATGTAATTTCATTTTGAGCAAAACTACGTTGGGAAAATATAACCTTAGTATGGGAAACACTAGAATATGTGTGTGTTAACAATGTCTTCTATATCACACGTATCAATTAAAATAGAGATACAATGGCGGAAATGTTAAATTGTGTTTAATGGATGTGATTTCAATTACTGAACAAATTACAGTGTGTGGCTAATAGAAATAGTCAGTAATGCATTTCTGCAGTAATATTAATTAAGTCAGATCTCATTATAGGAGTATGCAATAGTTTATTTTCATGTCATTGATAATTATACGACTATATTTATGAACATCTCGCATAAAATGACAATGTCATGGTAGTTTGTAACATTCATTGTTATACCATCATTAAACTGTGCTTCCAAACTGGATACCTTGAGTTAATTAAGTAAAATATTGTCATATAATATTTCAAATCGTTTGCTTATGAAATGTGTTAATTATAAATATTTTGTTATTGTTTCATAATGTTTGTGTAGAGTTGAATGTTTTTAGTTCAGAGAGTAATCATAAAAGTTATCATAATAACCACACACACACATAATTTATAATTATGTATACAAATAGCCATAAATCTAACTAATCAGATCAGTAAGAAATAGTATAGGTACAGTAGTACAATAGAAAAAAAACTCTTAGACTCAGAACCCAAGAATAAACATGTGTTTGACAAGTCAACCTTCACACCTGTAATTTGCCTATACTGTTGTGCCATAAGAAAAGGAAGAAATACTATAAATATGTAATTAATACAAAATAAATCTCTCACTCCAATGTTAATTTAAATATATGCAACCGGAAAATTTAATAAACTACTTTTATTTGTTTAAAATGCATAGCTACCATAATAAAACGTACCTTATCAACGCAATATCTAATTAATAATATCAGCCAATATAAAAGTAAGCAAGAGTAGTAACGTATAAATGTGAAGCAATGGTAAAATAAGATCAACTAATAAAGTAATTTATATACATAATTAAAAACCTAAGAAAGATAGTTGTAGGACTTCCAATCATGAGCAGTAATTCTATATAATGTAAAATAAAACATATTTAATTGTTCTAAACATGGAGCGTCATCTTGTGAGATAATTCAGTAATTGCATAGTTACAATTAATAGAAAAACTTAATTCTAACATTATTACTTTTTGTCATTTAATCTAAAACCATTAGAAACGTAATTAAGGAGAAAATTAATACAATAATAAATAAAGTATATATATATATATATATATTATACAACAGTCAGAGATAGAAACTAAATCATTAAAGATATACATGGAATGTGCCAATTTATCTTGACCCCTTAAAAAATACGTAACTTGATTTTATTGATTTTTTGCAAGTTCTATCATAGAACAAGGTTTATTTAACATTATTATTCCTTTGCTAGTACATTCTTTTTTTCCACATAAGCAATTTTTTAAATTGTTGTTTTATTACTAGATAGCGTAATTAATTCTTAAAATTAATACATATATATATATATATATATATATATATATATATATATATATGTAATAAGACGATGTAGTAATGATGGATTTTTTGAATGGAGCTTGCAATGGCATTCTTGTGGTTAATTAAACTTTTTATTATTCATCTTGAAAACATTTGAGCAAGACAAGGACGACACATAGATGTACGTAATCACAAATAGACACACACAAACACTAGATGCGGCAGACTACATGATGACAAGAAGAGAAGAAGAAGCGCGCGTAACCGTGTGTTCAGAGCTTTTATAATGGCGGTGAAGTTCGTACGACTCTTTTATAACAGGAGTCGTGATTGGCTGCAAATGAGCGGGAGCAATTAGATTAAGATTAAGATTACGCGGTCGTACAATTAGATTAAGATTATAACAGTCAGAGGCGAAAGAACTAGAAAATGATTTCACGGGGTACAGTTAAGGAGAATTAGAAGAGGTCATTACATATATATATATATATAATTCCAAACGAGACAATTATTTTTGAAAGGATAATCCTGCAGATATAATTACATTCCTATATTAATTTTTAAATTTTTTTATAACTCCAAATTTTTATTTCAATAAAAAAGATGGTTAGGGAAAAAATAGTGAGGAAGTTGCAGAGTACAATGAAATTAAGATTAATTTAAAAATTAGAAGCATTTAATAATTAAAAAAATGAAATTTAGCACATAAAGGTGCGTAAAATCATTGATATAAAGTTAAGTTAGACATTTATATAGTAACATGAGTAATTTTTAGGAAATTTTAATGAACCTAGCTTAGCTTGAAATGATAGCTTTATCGTTTGAATAAAATTTAATTAACACATTATGGTTCCTAAATATATTTTTTTTATTTTCTTGAACTTATTATTTATTTTTGAATGAGTAATCGGTACTATATATATATATATATATATGTGTGTGTGTGTGCGTATTATCGCAACCTGTTGGCGATATTATATGAAACGAAGCACCTGGTTGCCACTTCAGTGCGTACGACACGTTGCACGAAATCAAGGTTGCCAACTTGACGAGTCATGAAGAGTTAGTGATTGTTGCTGTAATACTGAGTAATCGTTTGCAGTTTAAAAATTCTCAAAAACGTAAAATAATTTTTTATGCTTTTATATATTAAATTGGAATAATATATATCATTAAAGAAACCCTTTGATATGAAATAAGGCAGAGTGTGTAATGAAATTTGGAATTCATATTTCTCAAGTATTCACACGTATATATTTAAAGCATATATTTCTTAAAAAAATTTTTATTTGACATAATAAACATATGGTGTTTTCGAAAAATAGCAATACATCAATTGTCGCATTTATGTCTTTGACATACCAAATTTATTGGCTTTGAAAGTATCACAAATATCGCAATACTTTATGCCATAATGCCCCAAAGTGACAGTAATTGCATGTTTGAAATTGATGTTTGCGCTTGAAACACAATCTTATTATATCATCTTTTCTCACATATCTTTTTCAAATTAGCTTGAATGGCATAAGATGCATTGCAAGGAAGCATTAAAGAGAAAGAACGCGAGCGTTTTCAAAAGGTAGAGAGTGAGTAAAAATATTCTTATGATTTTAGTAAGTATATATTATTTGTAGATCACTGAATAAATAGAAAATCAGTAAAATTACTAACATTATTATATAATGTCTTATATTGAATTATATTTCTGAGTATTAAAAATTATGTGTTTTATGCCATAATTTTAAATACAAATGACGTAATAATTCAAGTACTTATTTATGAAAGATTTTTAAAGAAAAATGTCTCTTAATCCCTAATCTAAAATGCATTTGTTTCTTGTATAATACTTTACAAAATTTGTTTCAAAATATTCCAGGGATCTACTGGACACGACTGTCTCTCCAAAAATCTTCATCGAATTCATGTTGCATGGTTCCCTTTCTGCACACTGTGATTTTTGGGAGGACATGGATGGTGACCACACTCGCCGCTGTCCAGCAATTAAGGGCATTTCTTTGTGTGATCTTCATTGGCAAGTTAGGGACTTATTGGGTTCATAGATTTTTCTCGACATTCTATTTTTCCTACTTTGTTTTATATGTTTTTGTTCCTATCCCCTTCTGTTGTTTTGGTCTTTTGTAATCCTGGCCATTGGAAATAAAAAAATAATTCAGGTTTAAAAAACCGCAATCAAGTTAATTGTGGATTAGAAAATTTCTAAAACAATATTCCAACTATCACAGATTTGTGTATAAAAAATTGACACTCAATAAAAGGAATTGAAAAGTTAGTTTTGATTATATACTCTTTAAAATGCTTCGTTTATTTGAAGATAATAACTTTAATTTGAAATATATCTCCCATGTTATTTCTATACAAAACAATAATACATTTTTGAGGAAATTTTTAGAAAACAACAAACATATATCCTATCCTTGTTATACATGTAATTTGCTTTGACGTTTTGTTTAAAAAATAATTTAAATTGATGTAAATATTGAAAAATGACACCAAGACAAATTAAATTATTTTTTATAAGATTTTGTTTCTTTAGAAAAGTGAAATGTGTACTAAAGGAACCAAGTAAACTGAATTTTTGAATATACAATAAGAATTTTAAATCACTCACCTGTTCTAATCCTACATTATCAACATTCCAAGAGATAACAGGAATCCCCAAATAGCCAGTCAATTGCAGTAAATACTGCACCGATGCTGCATTAGTTCCATACACTTCAGAATTAGTCAAATAAATAATAGTAATGACATCCTTCGTCAATAGCTGACTGCACAGAGTCGTCAAAATCTCCAGCGGACTGGCTGACAGATGCATCATCAGCCAGGGACCTTGAGCAATCCGGTAGTTCTTTGTGAAGTTGAAGTCGTAGTACTTGTTCTTGTTAACATTTTCTGTTGCATCGAGCATTCTTTTGAAATACATTCTTTGGGTGGTGAGGAGGGAGGTCTTGGGCAAAATGGCACCTAAGTGGATATTCTTCTGACGGTGGCTGCTTAGCAACCATTCGTTTGTCTGCCGGTTGCTACAGCTTGGCAAGATGGCAAACAGTATTGCTACTACAGGAATGATAATAAATGTTTTTTGAAAGGTCTCTTTACTACACATCTTGAATAAATACTTAAAAATTACTTTTAAACTTTCATGTGAATATAATAATTACATCGAGAGATTAAATATACAGATAAATGGGGAACCCCCCTTTCCCATGCATAGCTGCCTTGAAGGGTCAGAGTTCGCAAGAACTACTTAAAATACATTACGAAATATTAATATTGAGTTATATCATTTCTATTTATGTCATTTACATTATGTAGGAACAATTATACACGTACACTGTTTACTAAGCCACATAGATTGCTAATACCTGTTACATATCAGGTTTGGGATTACATTTCAGACTAGGATCATGATTTACATGATTACAGTTCTGTATTAATAAATAAAATAAGCAAGATATTGCTTGTTGAAATCAGGTGTAAGTTCATAATTTTAGCTTAATTGGAAACCGTGAGAAAACTAAAAGTGCTATTTATAGACTCATTCCAGTTCGTCATTAATCAGAATTTTGAATAAATCAAAGTATCTTCATGGAGTTGGGAAATTAATCCATCTTAAATAATTTGCATAAACGTAATCCGAATGTTGGTTAGTTTGTTCATTTGAAGTCAATTTCAATTACTTGTCTTCAATGAAAATCTATAAGATATTTTTAAATTTATTTTTCCTTTTTATAACGAGAAACACATTGTAGAGATAGCTTTGCCTTCTTCATATACAGTCGTTTTCCGTTACAAAAATATTACAAGTTACTGAATATATTTAAACTAAAATCATTATTGTCTATTTCAGTCAAAACAGCTAGTTCCTTAAAATGCAATCAAATATATATTTGTATTTATATTAAAATTAATGTAACATATGGCCATAGAAGTGTTTAAAGATTCACTGGTGTTGGTATCTATTGTGAAGTAACAAGAGGAAATGAAGTAACTGCTAGTATTGTTTATATATTCACACTTAAATTTAAAATTATAAATTTAAAATCAAACATGTATGTTGGGTTATTTTTCCAAGACGAACTTAATTGATATTGCAATGTTTTCAAATCTTCTAGTGTAGTATTGATGCATACCCAGCTCTGTCATCTTGATCAAGATTCATATCTTGCACTCAAAGATTTCCTGAAATAAAAAAAGGTTCAATGAATTAAATATGAGTTAGAAATAAAGTAGAAAAAAATATATTTTTTTCATTCATAAATATTTTTTTGCGGGGGGGGGGGAACCACAACACAGAATATTTTTCCCACTAATCAAATTTTAATCAAAGCTTTCTTTTAAAAAAACGTAACTTCTTTCGCAATAATAATAATTGTTATTCAAAAAAAGTATGATCACATTTTCTATTTTGTTTTTAAGCTTCGATATAACTATAAATTGGTTTTTTAACTTCTCCCCCTTTTTTCTGTGTAAGAATTGAGAATTGGCAAAATTTGTTACGTTTAGGGTATGACAATTGATTTGGCTCGTTTTCACATTATAGGAAGGGAGGATACCAGAAAATCGAACCTTTTTAAAATGATTACAATCACTAGTTAACATTGCGTGGTGTAAATTGGTCATAAGGTGTAAATTGTATCATAAAAAGCAACAAATATACGTTAAATAAAATAAAGGTAATGTTATTCAATTTATTTATTGTGTTATATTCCATATTTATAGCTGCAAGAACATTCAAGTTTAGAATAGGTTTAATGAATCAAATGTATCATGTTACACGCTCCTACAATATTTTTTTTTAAATCAGGAATAATATTACTTGTTAAGTTATCAGCCCGGCCTACAAGTTAATGTGAGCCCATTTGTATTTATATTTTATCTTGTTATTCTTATTGATCTTCATGCAAGAAAAACTTTATTCAAAAAAAAAAAATGTTAATCCAAACATAAAGAACATTTTTTGTTGGTTTTCTTACAGTCTTATTGTCCGTTATTTGCCCGCCACTCTGTTATAGAGTACACTAAAAATTTAGTTTTTGAATTGAGATGTGTATCTTTCGGTTAAATTTCCAAATGATTAGGAAAAGTAGATTGAATTACAAATTTATTAGTTACATAAAATTACCATGTTTATTTCTATGCATTTAATAGCGATATTAAAATACTTGTAAATATATACCACTTAGATGTTTATTGAACACACTCACCTTGTATCTCATAAAATGACTAAAATTTCAAAAATATGCATTTATAAAATCGATCGTATTTTATCTATAAAGTAACAAAATATAAGGTGCAAACAACTTTCAATGAATTTGAAATAGTTGAAATACAAATGAACTAGGAATGAATTATTTAATGCGATATTCATTTTACTATCCATTCGTCAATAATATGTTCCAGCGATTATGCTATACTTATAAATATGTACATATAAGATCTCGAAAAAAAAGATTTTTACGTAGCTAATTTAAATAAACTATTCTTGTATTGCGAGAGTGTATATTCTAGAGTGTTGTCTATAGATTCTAAGATAGAAATATCCAATGTAAGTTTTACTACGAATCCATGCATATAAAACATCCTTTGTGACTCTAAGTTTCACAGAAAAAGTGTTGGGTTACTTTCCTGTTTATGCAGCTAAAAATCGTGCAGGAAAAATTTAGATACTTAAATGTACTTTTAAAAAAAGCAGAGAATACAGTTTCTCAATACACAGTTAAAATAAATATAGTCAATTTTTTTTATTTATTAATAATGCTATTTAAAATCACTTTTATAAATTAATTTTACTTTATGTTAGAATTTATTTAGGAATGTTATAAATGCTGTTTTCAAGAGGGATGCTACGATTTACGTAAACAATTTGAATTTAAGGATTTTCCAAAACTGTTTTTGTTTGACTCCTATGTGAGTATACTATGTAAAACAAATTTCGTGCTCCAAATTTAATAAAACGCTAGCCATTTAATTCTTTTTATGAAGAAAAACTTAAAATTTATAAAGTGATTATAAAATGCTACTTCTACAAAAATGTACATACACGAAGGAAATTTGATTTACAAATACGTCAAATTATGTTTTATAAAAAGTTGTTATAAGTTTTGCGATAACATTCTTGGTAATCGTACAATTTTTCTTTTTATGAATGCTTTTTGAAAATTCCTGAAAAAATGTACACATTTTCAGTTCAATTATTTTTAACAAAATAAGTATTGCTTTGACTCAAAAATGCATACAAACTTTTGTTACATATACTATTAGCAGGAGGTAAAAAATCTCATAGAATTAGACATAATAGAAAAAATTCCTTAGCATTTTAAATGAAAACAAACTAGTTATTTGATCTTTCTGAGAAAAGTTAGCTTAAAGTTTTGATTTGCCTTAGGGATGTGAATAAAAACGAACTTTAAAGCTATTATAATTCTGTATTTTTGAAGTTTAGAGCTTTCAAATCTTGTAAGGTTATAGAAAAGAATATGAAGAATAATGTAGGCTAAAAAAATTAAATTTAACTTTTTGACCGATTTTTGTCAATTAATTCGTATTGTGTAGTTTTAACTTTGATTTAAAAATATTTTAGTAATTATTACAGGCTATAATATTATCGTTTTACATTAATAGATTATGGTTTTATTTATAATAATAGTTAAACTTCTCTAAACATTTCTTGCTTTCCCTATGGCCCAGAGTATTGGCAAATTCAGGTGAAGGTTGGCTGACCGAAAAACACTGTTTAAACTTGCAATCCTGGTTCCTAAGGCCAGGAGTTTGCCCTAGTACTTCTGTGGCTAAAATTATTCTATCATGACTATAGTCCATCTTAGGTATATAACTATTTTTTGTATATATATATATAAATCTATGTATGTTTTAAATAATAAGGTACATTTACATTAATAAAATATATATAAATCTATGTACATTTCAAACTTTCCATACTCTAAAAATCATACAATAAGCGTAAAATTCAAATAAATGCTATTGGATTTGTTTTCGATGATTATTAGATGGATCCAAAAAAAATATTTCTTGAAAAGAACAAACTAAATTAAACACGATATTTATTTTTAAAAAATGAAAAATGTTCAAATAAACAAATATAAATAAGTACAAACAAAATATAAGTTATTTAAATTTTTACTAGTTTAATAAATATTGAGTATCCATAAGCCACTTTACACTATTTTTTTATTTTATCACAAAAACAGATTGAGAATTTAGGGAGTGGCTTAGATTCAAATAATACGGTACATTAAAACAATTAATGTTTGTTTTTGGAATACATTATTATATTGCCTCTGATTTAAAATCAGTTTAAAGCAAGATATAATTTAATTTTTTTTAAAAAAAATAAATTCTCCAAACATTTTAAACTTTTATGAAATGTATTCAATTTTATTACTTTTAATTCTTTCAAGTAATCTATATATCTTAATTTTTCGTAAATAAAATGAGCATGGAATTGAAAATAGTACTATTTGTTACATTTAAAAATAATTTTTTTAGCTCAACTCAAAAAAAGCAGGAATATTTCTAAAATACACTATATATTGCATTTATTAAAAAAAAATAGCGAGAGCTTTTAAGAAGTAATTTTTACTAATTATTATGGAATATATGCATGGAATTTTTTCAAAAAAAAGTTGAAGACTATTTTGAAAAGAGAAAAAAAAAGTTTTAAGGATAAGTAAGTACATATATTGGCAAAAAGAAAAAAAAAATCTGAGAAAAATGTAATTACAGTTTAAAAAGTCATAAATTTTAAAGCAAATAACATTTAGAAAGAATTCTAATATTTCAAAATTTATTTGGATATAAGATCAAAAACTTAAATCTATGCTTTTAAATCGGGTACACCGTAGAAATTTTTTTAAAGTTGATTAGATAACTAATTTTAGTTTATAGGATAATTACAATAAATCTAAAAAGAAACTATAATTCTGAATAGTTTATAAAAATACAGTAACTATTATTGCTTACCTAATAAGACTAATTAACATTAGTTTATAAAATAATTTTTGAAATTGATATAAATTATCTTCCCTTAAGAGTTAGTTACTAGCTCTATCATAAATCAAACTTGAAAATAGTTCCCAACACAAATCTGAATTCTTAAGCACAATCTTTCGTTAGAATAATTTAAATAAACTACTACCAAGACACCCACTTTGTATAACATATACTAGAAATTTAAATAACTAAAATGATTATCTTAAACTAAAGTTGTTTAATACTTTCTTTTAGAAGACCATTAGCAAAAAGATAAAAGGGAGTTACTAAATAAACGTTAGTTTTAACACACCAATCCTTTACATTTTAAGAAAATTTACTGATTATTAGCGACTTCGAAAAGTCTTTTCAAATACTTTTGGGGAAAACTTATCAAAGACATTGGAGTGTACAAAATCCCTATGTCGTATAAATTTGTGAGAATTTATACAATATGTTAAGTGCTGAAAAGGGCCTTAGGACCGGAATATATATATTAATATAATGGGGTTACACCTCTGAAAGAGCCACTATAATTTAAAAGATACACTTAAAAATTAAGTATGAGCTAATTTGTGCCACTCTGATTCATCGATCTATGCTTTTATAATACGTTTTATGCCAAAATGTTAATTATTCAGAAGATAAAATCATTATTTAGTATTGTTCCAAAGTTGCTGTGTACGATCAAATAAGAAAATCAAAGCATTATCAATTATTTCATTTTTTTATAAACGTATAGATATTACGAAAATGTAATTTTTTTACCTGTTGCAGCATAAGATTTTTGAACACACATTTTTTATTTTAATAAATCTATAATTTTAAAATTTGAAGTAAATTTTTCTAACTTTCAGTTAGCATTTTCTTGTTGCAGCACTCATTCAATACGAGAGTGGTTTGCACAATATATGTGTAGATACAAAGTATAACAATGAGCTTATCAGCGATATCAATCCTCTCTAACTCGGGCTTTCTTCCATCTAGCTAAATTGGCCCTTTAACCTGGGAGAGGGCACGCGGGGAGTAGAGTCACCCCAGATTCATTAATTCTGGGAAAACTGTTTATTCGTTTCCAATGCCCTTGACAGTATTCTCCTATACGACGGAGTCTTCATGGGAACTAAAATGTATTCGTCACATATCTCCTTTTGTTTGGGAGAGGCAATTTTTTCCCCACAATCTTAAGGTACATGTTTTGACTGAGTTCCCCGTGCGACCACTTGTGTTCCAAAGTATTTTCAATGAACATGCTACATTTGTCCCCTGTGACTGAAGTAGTGGTTTTGATTGCCGTTTTGTACGACTTATTATGGCTTACAAATGTAAATGAGCAGAATATAAAAAATAAAAAAGGCATCTATGATTTCTAGAAAAGGAAGTTGAAGCTAATCAAGCAAGGGAAAAACCTGCTGCAATAATGCATATTATTCATAATAGAGAAAGTAAATTTGAGAAAAGAGATGAACATGAAATGTTTGATTTGAAAGGAACATTTTCAAATGCTACCTTAAAACTTCATCAAGTAAAATATGAAGACATAAGTGTATCACAAGACAAACTTCGCCTAGTCAAAAAGACACAAGCAAGAAAAAGTTCAACACGCTATTTGTCGATCATCAAAGGTCAATAGAAGTACAACAACTTGAACAAGATATTACAGTTTTGCTTGGAAATAACATTCCTGCAATGTTAACTAAATGCATCTGTGATTTGTGTCCTTTTTTGAAGTCACGCACAAATGAAATCTCTTGGTTCAGTTTGAATGATATTTTTTCGAAAATTATCAAAGAAAAACTTAAATAACCTTAAAAGCAGGCAAGTATGCTTTCTCTTAATTAAATTATTCATTGGAATTATGATTTTTATCGTGTAAAATAAAAATGATCGCAAAAAAAAAAAAAACAGAAAAAAAAAGATTGGATCACCCAGCGCGACCATTAATGTTATTACTATCGAGTGCACCAGCTCTTATATTAAGCTAGCGCAACGCTTCAACTCCAGTGAAAGTCACTATACAAGAAGTTGCCGAATGCGGCAGACAAATTCAGAGAGGTGATAACAGGCAGCATAGGGATGACAAATCACCATGGGATGGCAAACCATGCTTATTCGGAGTAATTAGTAAAAAAAAAGTTTTAAAGCGTGTGATGTCAAGTGGAATGAAAAAGGGCAAAAAGAAGTTAGAAATACATTTATTAGACAAAAGACACGTTTATAATACGAACGGTGCATCATAGTTCGGCATCAAAAATGCAACTCAAGTGTTTGTTCCAGGAATTATTTAATGTAGTGTCCGCGTAAGTCATAGCCCAACCGACACCAATGAACGAAGTATTGTTGGACGCATTGAAATAATTCCGGTGCGCAGTTGATGTCAGTTGAAGAGTCGAGGATCTGGGACGTGATATCCTCCAACGAAGCCACTGGTGCCTCATACACAAGAGAGTTTAGAGACCTAGAAACAGGTCCACCGTGTCCAATCCACCTCCCAGGATATGTACCATGTAGACAGGAGCATCTTAAGACTTTTTGAAGCTATGGGCGCATGCGCAAAAGTAGGCCCTGCGCCCGTACACAAACATTGGCCACACCTGTAATCCATAAAAGTAGACAGTGTATAGCATACCTTTGTCAAGTACTTGTACAAACAACAACCCGAAGCAAATAAATGTGTATGATTTACCATCACAAACAGGCTCGAGTGACTATCACCTTTTTACTGAATGATTATGGCGATAGTATGGTGGAAGGCTTAGGTCTGTACAGGGATTATCGTCATTGCATGTGGCCAGTTAACAAATCGTCCGAAATTCCCACTATTTCGGATACTACAACCGAAAATAACATTTGATCGCTAAAATTATCCACACCGTGATCTTATTAAGGCTGAGTCCAGAATGAGACGAGGCCTCCATTGTGGCGAAGCCCTGAACCCGGGCCCAGTTGGCTCATTTCTTAAGACATCCCTGCATGTAAATGGTTACTCACTGTAATCGGAAAATGTTCTTAGTGTACCATCGCGCAAGAACTACACATTATGGTGCGCAATAAAGGGTACTCCCTGCTGCAACTCTGGGAGGACGTGCTGCAGAAAAATAAGGTATTTTACGACATAGAGGGTTTTGGGCAGTGTATGTTTATTTCCGCATTTGTTTGGCCACTCCTCTCGTCTCAATTATCGTCTTCTTGACACGTTACTACTATCGTTAATTTACTCGACTAAACGGGGTTTGCAACTCTATATTCTATGGCCATTTGTTATCCCCATGCTGCCTAATGTTGCCCCTCTAAATTTGTCGGTTGAATTCGGCACTCCCTTGAACAAATTGTGAGAGATAAACAATTAAATTCTTTTTGGTAATCATTTTGAGATTGTTTAATTAGCTTCTCCAACCATGCCCCCCACCGGGAATCTTAATAATGAGTGAGAATTTCAACCCCACCAACACGAGGAGGAGAGAAGAGATCGTAACAATGTGTGTACAATAGCAAAGTCTGTTTTTCTTTCATAACATTTGCATTTTCACATTCATTTTCAAAACTATATGCAGAGCTGAAAGAAATAATGCGAGTTAAGCGAAAAATAAATATATTGAAAATAAGATACACTCTAATAGTAGCAGCATTATTCACAACGTCATTTGCGTTCAGAAATTGAATATAATTAAATAGACTTTTAAAAGCTTTTTTGAAAATTATGTATTAATAATACAGTGATTAGTTTCACATTAGCTCCAAATTTCATGGCAATTTATTAATTTTTTTAAAAATCATTCTATATATATACTGTTTTTCTAATTTAAGAAAAATAATAACTTTTTATACGTATTCATGTCATTATTTAAAAAGCAGGGAATTAATTTAAAAGCAGTTATATTACATAAGGTAATTTTACACTATTCTATACAGTTAATGTTTTTGATTTATTAACCCCTAACTCCCGATTAAAAGTTAACGTTATTCTCTCTCCAATTGCACCGCTTTTCAAATAGTTGAACGTGTGCAGTGAATTGGGAGGGGGGGATGTCACACAAAAGCAATATTTTCTTTGAAGTAAATACTTTGAAAACTCTGTCAATGTCATTTTTTGTGTTTTAAAGACGTCAGACTAGTTTTAAGTAGAGCAGCAAAGTTTAAGGTATCGTACTTATGGAAAGATGGATATATCCGACCGGGGCAGTTAACGCACTGGTTGAGCGAGATGGATATATGTGCGAGTGGAAGTTAAGGGGTTAAGCATTAACACTTTTGGGTCTAAAATATTATTAAAAACAACTAAGTTAAGAAAACCTGCTTCAAATGATGATAAAGAATTCTTAGCATTATTGTGGACTGAAACTAAAATATAAATATCATATGTTGTATTAAATTACAACTTTCAAAATTTCATCAAGTAGGTTTTTCAAAGATATGCAAAAAACATTTCTGAAATATTTCGATTTATACGAATTTTTAAATGTAAGCATGCAAACAGTATGAAAAATATAACATTATTAACTGAAATAGCAAGTAATTTATACAATTCTTTGTTTTTTAATTTGGATTTTATAAAATGGAAGAAAGCCTAAATGAAATAAAACTTTAAAAATATATAAATTTTACTGGAATTTTTAAATTAACCGTACATTTAGATTAATTTTAATATATTATAAACGTTTATTTGCAATGCATTATAGTGAATTATTCATCTTGTCAAATACAAAATTGTTTTGTTTACTTTTTCTTTGTAAACGCTATAGTTAGATAAACTAATCTAAGTACTCATTAATTAAGAGATAAACGTGCATCTCTAACATCTAGAAACACCTTTTCTAGGGAAAGCAAGAAACGAAGAAAATCAAGGATAGAATAGCAAAGAGAAGGGTAGTAAATAGAGAAATATCAAAAGAGCATCTGGGGAACGTCATATGTTTTCCTCAACCACTAAGGCGCATGGATGAAAAGAAATATTACATTGGTATATCCAAGTCATGAATACTGTGCATGCATAAGGAAGGTAAGCCATCAAGGTTAACAAAATGTATGGAGTTAATGAAAAGAATAAGGATCTTTTAATTCAAAAGTAAACATTAAGAAGAAATAATGAAAGCATTAATCCACAATCTTTGAGAAATCTGGATTAATAACAAAACAAAACAAAAAACACACACACACACACAAAAATTAAAAAAACGAAAGAATTTTTTTGAAAAAAAATTATGTCGTAATATTATTTTAGGGTTTTCATTTCAAAAATAGACTCAACGTTAAGTTATTATTTTAAAAACATAAAGATAGAAAACTAAAATTTATTTAAACAAGTTAAATTTCTTGTATGATTCAAAGTTTTTTCATGATTTCCTGTGCGATTCACAAAAATTTTTACTTTATAAGAAACTAAGAAGGTATTAATCAAAGGGAAATCTTCAAGAAATTAGTTTTAAGGAATATAAGTATGATAAATAAATTTTTTAAGGACAGTGAAGTACTAATTGTTTGTTCATTACTTATATAAAAGAAAACACATATTTTTTTAAAATATAAACAAATAATTATCAAATAAATGCCATTTATTTTTCGTCACCGTATCACACTACAAAATATTTTCACCTTCTGAATGTACCGTATCCGTACGGTACAAGATGTACCGTATTTTAAAATTTTTTAAATAGATGTTTCACCTCATCTTGGTCAGATTGTTTCTTGTTTGCCATCCTCAATTAAAAAAAAAAGTAATTGTTCTCATTATTAAAATATATGTTAATATTCACTCATGTCCTAAATTCTGGTCATACAAAGATGGGTTTTGACATAATTTTAAATAGTTACCAGTAATATTGATAGGATTTGTGTTTTATATACACTCATGTCCATAAATTAAGGATAATGAGGTTCAGGCAAACAAAGAGACAGAAGCAAAACAAATTTGACTTATTTGAAAAGTCTATTTATTAAACAAAAGGTAAAGAACAAAAAAGATGCTATATGTTTGACATAATTAATAAAAATTGCGATTTTTACTCCCTGGAGCAAATTTCAAAAAATAACCTATTTACAAAAAACAGTATAACACGGTTAGTATGATGGTTAATACGGAGTACGTCTCCCGGATGATGCAATACAGGCCTTACAACGCCTACGTATGCTGAGTATCAAATTATCAATCTGATCTTGGGGAATATTACACCAATCATCAAGCAATGCCCTCCGAAGTTCCGGAAGACAGGTGGGAAGGGGTAGACGGGCTGCTATTCATAGACCAAGCATATCCCACACATGCTCTATTAGATTCAAGTCCGGTGAGTATGCTGGCCATTCCATACGGGTGACATCCTCCGATTGAAGGCATTCGTCTACAATGTTTGCACGGTGAGGACGGGCGTTGTCATCCATAAACAGAAATTTAGCACCCATGGCGCCCCGAAACAAACATAAATGTTGTTCCAGAATGACATCCCGATAGATGTGGCCTGTCATCGTTACACTCTGAGCATGCAGGTCAGTTCTGGAACCAATAATAATTCCTCCCAAACGAGCCATCCTGCACCACCGTAACGTTGTCGTTCAATGGTATTCTCTTGGTGGTAACGGGTACCTGGCGCTCTCCATATGAAAGTCCGGTAAGAATCAGACTGCAAACTAAACCTGTACTCGTCGGAAAACATCACACGAGACCACTGTTGTGGTGTCCACAATGTATGCTCTCTATTCCAGGTTCATCGCAGGCGACAGTTAGTTGCGGTAAGGGGAACACATCTGACAGGCCTACGAGCATGTAGACCAATGTGCCCTAAGCGTCTGTACACGGTCTGCCTTGAAACTGTCGTACCGGTAGCTGAAGAGAGCTGACGAGATAGGTCTGATGATGTGCTCCGTCTTTTTATTTTGGCAGTAATTGCCAAATACCGGTCCTCATTTGGCGTTGTAACTCGGGGGCGACCTGTGCTGTAACATCTTCTCACATTACCATCATCTTGAAATCGTTGCCAAAGCCTGGAGATGACACTCTGGGCGATTCCAAGTTCGTCGGATACTTTCAGCTAGGTACGTCCACATTCCAGACGTCCGATAATTCTACCATGTAAAAAATCATCCAAATGCTTCTTTTGTGCCATAACTATGAGGTTAGTGCACTGAAAGGCTTTTAAGCGCTTGTGAACAATTTTACTTCTTTGCCAATATTTCTTATATACCCCTCTCTTACACTCTCGTCATTGTGACGTACTATCCGCGCCATCTGGTGGTTTCCTGTAATTATCAAATTCTTCTTCAAGATGTGGGTGATAATTCTACAGGTGAAATTTTTATTTTATAGTTCAATTTCTGTGTGATTCTGAATTAGCCTTAATTTATGGACATGAGTGTATTTTGAAGAAAGGGTAGGGCAATATCAACCTTTAATTTTTTTCTGGATGATATGGGCTCGAACTATATTTTTTATGGACAGTAATGCGCATCCACACTGTTAATGATTTTCATGAAGAAGATGATAATCCTCGTTTGGATTGACCCTCAAAGGTTCCGGATCTCAATCCTATTGAAAATGTTTTGAAATGGTCCAGGAAGAGGCATATCGTAGCGTAGCCCGTCTTCCAGAAATCCTAAGAGTTAAAGGTCACTTTTTGAGATGAATTGGCTTTTAGATGAATGGACAAGATATACTTTTCCCGAGATAAATAATTTATTTGTGATTCATGATTTCACAATATTTTATATGCCCTGTATTTCAACCTACATCTAAAATCTTTCTCTTATATTTATGCTGTTATATTCTTCCTCTCATTGTAATATGTCATTATGCTAAATTGTATTTGAACGCAGTAAAAAGTTCATAATTTTCCCCAGATTTTATGTTTACGAGCTTAATTTTGTACATGAATATATTTTCTGTTCTGACTTCAACAATGCAAAATATTATGTCTGTGTGTAATTTTTTGCTTACCTAAAAGGTAGTTTTGTATGTGATAGTTTGTTCACTATTAAATTTTACTTTCCAATCACGACATGTTTTAATTACACTCACACACACACACACACCCATATATATATCCCAAGTATATATATATATATATCTCACAAGTGTATATATATATATCACAAGTATATATAGATATGTATATATATATCCATGTGAAGTCTATTGCTTTAAAGTAGAATAAAATTGCAAAAATAGTTTTGGTAAATGGTTAGGGCTGAAAATGGTTAGGGTTTGAAAGACTGTAGCCTTTCAAGATTTTTAATGTTTCTTGGTTATTGAAACGAAAACCACGTATTGAAATAATTTGTTGAAAATTATTTTGCTGCTTTCTATGTCAAAAAATCTTGAATATACTAGGAAACTTTTCAGTATATGATCCAATATATATCACTATTTATGTAAAATACTATCATCACTATCTTGAATAAATATCATAATTAATGAAAGAGGAATTAAAAACAAAACATCTCTTTCAAATTTCAATAACACAACTCTTGCAAGAAGTACGACACATCCTTTGAGAGGAGTTTTGCATTCCTTTGCATTAAGATTTGCTTTCCATAGCATGAAGTACGACGTCAACCAAGAAGGTTATAAAAACAAAAGTAATTTTTACGTTTACATAATCTTATCTACAAATTTATTTCTGAAGAAAAAAATAAATTTAAATTCTAAAACTCACAAAAGCTACAAATCCAATTTTTAAAATATTAATGAAACAAGCATTAGTCTGTCATATATATTAATTAAATGAAAATTGATATAATATTAACAACGCTTGAGTTTTCGTTAAATATTCTTTTGTAAAATATATCTATCCATGCGTTGAAAGTTCTTACTTATTTATTTACTCAACTCGCTAATATATTTTCAGTTTCAAGTATTCCTGATTTCTGAAAAGGTAATGAATAACCACAAAACATCATTAGTAGAACAACAGAGAGATGAATTAATTACGTATGTATAAGAAGATTATGTTTATTATTCGTAAGCTTTAAATATGTTTATAATTTTATGGTTTACTTTATATTTAAATGTAAATTAATGGTACGAATCATTAAGATTAAATATGCGTGTTTGCCTCGCAGTTATTAATTTCATTTAATGCAGTCACATACTAATGTTTTGGTTACCCTATTTCAGAATTAGTAACTGTTATATTCTTATTGTGAAAAATGTGACTTTTGAGGTTCACGCAAGCATTAAATTTAATTTAAAAGGAAGATAAATCATAAGACTTCTCTTAGAAAATTAAAGCGGTAACTTTTGTATAGGTAGGGTTCTTTAAAAGTTGAGTAACACTTGGTATTGTTTTATCTTTTATTACTGAAAGAATTGTATTGGATTGTATGCTTTGTAAGCATAAAATATGGTTTGTATTTTTAAAATAGCTTCCAATTTAATTCCATATTGTATAAAATAATTTTTAGGAATTTTTGAAACTTGTTAATTTTAAATAGAGTAGACCAAAGTTATTCTTAGCAATACAAATTTATGTTGTATTGGAAATGCTCAAAAATATATTCAATGAAATTTAAAGGAATACATTCGAAATTGTTTTTTCAATTGCGATCCAGGAAAAAAATCGAAATTATTTAATTATTCCATAGTATTTATAAACAATATGAGTAAATAAAAGTAACTGTAATATTGTTCCTTATATTATATTTTGCATATGAATATTAAACTAAAAACATAATACCTCGAATAAATGACTTCAAAAAATAAGAGCATTTCTTATGTGTATATTCTAGGTTTCTTGGCATAATGGGTGTGTGCGTAATATGGCGAATATATCTAAAAATTGAAAAATGTGCAGCTTGAAAGTATAGATGTGCGTTATACGCCGGATTTTACAGTATATGGAATGCAATAAATAAATGGGATGTCATGAATAATTTTTATGATACAAGATAATATAATGCACAGAAAATATTTCTGAAAAGGAAAAATAATTAAAATTGCAGAAGGAGAATATTTAATTAAAAGAGTATATTCTGAAGCATTTTAAATAAATTTAAGTGTAAAAAAAAAGCTTCCTTATTGCTGTAATTTCGGAAATATTTTTAACGATATTCATGATTTTTACAAATTTTAAAACTGAACAATAGTTAATTTTTAACTGATTTTAATTTCTGTGAAATTAATTTTAATTAATTACGCAATTTATCTTTCATAATTTTTTTTCATCATCTAATCTTCGAACTCATGCTAAACTTTAAACATCTTGCAAAAGCTTATTTTTCAATATATAAAAATAAAACTAATTAGTTTAACAATGATTCAAAATTAAAACTTGTAATATCTTTTCACTACCGTTAAGTAGATTTTTCTAGAAGGGATATTTAAATTTTTTTATATAGTCATACATTATTTTACAAAGAACATTTATTATGAAAAATGTATACTGCAATAAATATTATTTTTTGATGTCTAGATTAAATTATCTTAGATTATAATATAAATTTCAAAACATGTAAGGGAAATGATTTTTTTCAAGCTCAAAGTATACATGATTTAAAATTCAAGGCACACCTTAAAATTTACTAATACAGACTACATATTAAACCTGAATTCTAGATGATTTAAAAAAAATCTTCATAATTTTTTTCTTAAAGAATATATTATTCATCTTCCAGAAAACTAAAATGAATTTCTGTAGGAATGTTAAGTTCAAACTGTGACGGATCTGTACGTGACCTTCAAACTAATCCTCTCGCGGAAACTTCAGGGCTAGCATTCGCTTTAATTCACAACCATCCCTTTTGAAGAAAAACCCTGATATGGAGATTAGTTTGACTATATAAAGTCTGCGTTTTTTTGTAATTGTAAGATAGAAGGAGCGGAGAAACTGTTTTGGACTTACGACGGTGAGATATAATTGGTTTTCACAACTTGAGTTAAGTACGGAGTTTGCCACTAAACTAAATTAAAATTATAGTCTAAGATAGATTAGGTTAAATTAAACTGATTACTTGAGCTTTTTCACTTAGGGTTCTTTGCCTTCTTCATATCACTCCTAAGGCCTACTTTTGTAGTTTAACTTGTAATTGATTAGTGTGCTTGAAAAGTAATAAAATAATTATTATTATGAAAGTTTCTGGTCAGGCTTTGTTTTCTCCCACACCCTTAGGTAGGCAAGACGGTGAGGGAGTGACTTCAAATGGAAGTCGCTCACAAAACTAAGTTTCTTTCGTGAAAAAGATTATGTTTTGATACATTTTTGAGACAGTTTAGTTTGACTTAAAACCTTTTCAACTTGTAATATGACATTTTGGTGCATGGAATCAATTTATCTGTTTCATTCATTGAGGGATGAGTAAGCTTGGCACTCTTAAATCCAAATTTATTTAGCTATTAAAAGAACACTAACATTAAACAAATGAAAGTACCTGCAAGAAGACATTAACAGGCGTGGTTAACATGACGTTCACGAAAGCTGCATTTTTTTACTCCAGGGATCTCGTCTATTTCGAGCCATGGTCAACAGAAAGCTATTAAATCATATTAGTTAAGTTACAGTATTTTGTGATTGGTCCGTATATGAATATGATGCAAGATTGTATCATCCTGATTTAAAATAGCCAAATTTTTAGTTTTTTGAGAGATAAGGAAGTCTTGCTTTTCGTTCGTGTGAAAATTAATTATCACGCAAAGTAATGGGTGGGGTTAAAGACCATTCCGAATATTAAAATTCCTCTAGAGAACATTTAATCACGCACGCACACACGCACTCACACACACGTGTGTAATATAGATGTAATATATATTACATATAAATAATGTATAGCGTTGTACATAGAATACTTTGAAGTTCAAAAACAAATCAATATTTTTACGAAAGATACTCTTCAACATTTTTTACAAGGGTAAAAAAATAAAACATACAAACATTCAGAATACGGTAAATAACAAATACTGTTATAAAAAGCGATAATTGATAGTGAAATTAAAAAACCAAGTAAAGCAAAATTTATGAAAAAAATAAGTGTTTCTATTTCTTCAGAAAGCTGTTTAGATATTCTTCAAAGTCACAATCCTCAGTAATAAACAAAACAAGCTTCTATAACCTGAATAACTTTTGAAGAAAAAAACGGAAAAAAAAGTTGCCCAGTTTTCATAACCTAAAATCTTCTTAGGAAGGGGAAAAAATTGCACTATCATTAAAGGGATGAGAACTTTGAATACTTAAATTTTCAAGTTTCTAAATTATGGACTTTTTCCGCAGAGAATTACTTTTAGCTTTCTTTCTTTTTGCTATACATTTATATGCACATTACTAAGTAAGTATAGATCAGGGGGAAAAATTATAAAAATGTGAATTATTTCATTTGCAGAGGAATATTTCTAAAGGTCAAAATAGCACAATACATTGGATTTTATTATTGGACTAAATTTAGTGTGAATGCTCGTAAGCTAAGATTTTCGGATGCACAAATCACAGGAACGCATGTCATATGTTTATGTGGCAAGTAAAATATCACTTATGTATTTATTTGGCTCTGGTATTCTTGACCAAATGAAAAAACCATGATAATAATTAGTATCTGACAAGATCTTGAATTCAATTAATTCAAGCATTAAAAATTTTGGTAGAGGGAGCCGATACTAGATGGTGCCACCAGTGAAAAAGATCTCGCACTTGAAGTCTTACCATGCCTGCAAAGGCTTAGCTATCAGAATGCAGCCTCTTTGAAAAAATAAATTATTTTAGACAGCAGATTATTTGACCACTTTACGAGGCGTGACAAAAAACAAGACTGGTTTAATACATCGGTGTACTTAACAGAATCAGTTCTCCGTGACAGGATCAACTTCGAAGTAATTTCCTTCAGCATTCACATACTCCTGCGTTCGCTGCTGTCATTGCTGGTAACAGCTCTGGAAGGAGGTTCTTAGAAGGCCCTTCAGGAGATTCTTCGTTTTTCTTGAACCTCTTCAATTGACGTAAAATGCCTTTTGTGCAAGATTAACTACAGTAAACAGAAAAAAAGTCGCGTATGGGCCAAATCAGCCGAATAAGGGTGCCCAATCAAACTAATGTTTTTCGTGGTAAGAAACTGCTTGTCAGATAGGACCTTGTGAGCGCGGGTGTGTTGTCTTGATGTAAGATTCATCCATCACTTTCCTTATTTTTTCACGACTTCTTTGTAGTACTTCAATGTAAATGTGCTGATTAACAGTCGGACCACTGATGTGAGTGAAAACCTACTCATAACACTACTTTTGGCAATGTTGTGAATGTAATCGATGACCTTAGGCGCCCCCAGCAGGTTCAACATCTTCCGCACTGTCTATTCCTCTTGAAAACCGTTCTTGCCATTCAAACACATGTGCACGAGACAGAGTTTCATATACATAAGCCTCGGTTAATATTTGAAATGTTTTCGTGGATGACTTCTTAAATTTCACAAGGAACTTGATGTTGATTCCCCTATTTTCTGGCAGAATGCAGTTGCTCGTGTTCACTCAATGACTCAGTTTTTCCAACTGGCGTGATGGATCAAGGAGAAACTTGATACAAGGAAAGAAGAGGTGAGTGTAGAGAATGACGTTACCAAAACAGTTGTTGCCTCTCCCACTCTTTTTTCAAGATACACAATTAATCTCAATTTTTTGTGCCACAACTTGCATATAAATTAATATAAATGTATTAAGTGAAGCCAGTTATAATTAACTAATTTACCTAAACATATTTCAAGTTTTCAATGTCCAGGAAAGTTTGTATAGCTTTATCTATTGTCCAGGTTTTGCAAAATATTTATAATAAAAAACCAAAAAAAAATGATAATAAACTGTATATGCTACTTAAATTTATTAAATAAATCTACGTCCTTATACAGTGAGTGGAAGAGTATTATCAACGTCGCAATAAAAATCAACACGAGGGCTATTGATGACAGACCTCATAATTTTTAACCATGATCAAGTGATGAGAAGGACACCAAAAAGTCTAGACTGCCAAATCTAGCCATGAGTGATTTAATAAGCATCAAACGCTTTTCAATATGAATCTCACTGGCACCAGGACATGAAACAGCGGCACTCGTGCCAAGAGTTCGTGCCCATAACCACTAGGCTACCACGCCCACATGCACACTACACTATCAAAGCATGATATTCCCTAAGAAATTATGTTTTTATGCGGAAAACACTGTCTTTTCATTATCAGTTTTTAATTCTGCAGCTTTTATTCCAAAATATTATTTTTTAAATATTTTGTTTTTTTTTTGCTTTTTATTTTTAAGAAATCAAGGAAATATTTTAAGTGATTAAAGGGTATGGTAATTAAATTTATTTTAATACTGTCATTTGAACCGAAGCTGTGTTTCTGTACCAAAGAAATACAAACAAATAAAGACAGTTATTTAATAACACATTTGATGTGAAGAAGTTGACGCAGCGTAAAATTAATAAGTCCTTATTAATAAACATTTTTACAAATTGCACTGCTTACACACAAATCTCGAGAAAATGTTTGGAGAAGAAAAAATCAATGCCTGGAAAAAGAAGATTATACTTTTTTTTCTTTTGTGAATAAGTCTAAATTATGCTTTAACTTTTTTAACAGTCTCTTTTTGTATCCAAAAAAGAATTAGTGAGTAAACTATTGTAGTTTTCTTACTTATGCTTTTTAACAAAATCATACGTTTTTGTTAAAAGAAAACGCACATATATATTGTATAATATCAGCAGTCATTTAGAAAAAAAAGTAGATGAATTAGACATCAATACGTGTAATTAAGATCTTAAAATTTTATCTCAAAATAGAGCATTTATTTTACACAATTTTGAAAGATATTTTTTCTTATTGTACCAATACATTATTGAATTTCTGATTTCCTCTCTTTTTAGAGTGTACAAAATAATATAGAAATAAATAAATACAGATGTATTGATGCTACTGTATAATGTACATATATATATATATTTATAGAGAGAGAGATGTAAAGATAATAGGATCATTAACTTATATCTAAAACAAAATCTTCCATTCACCATTTTCCATATCATATTCGAGTCTTAAACAGCTAATTATTTCTCAGAAAAGATATATTTTAAACATAACAATTCCGATCCCAGCTTATTAAACTTTATAGTCTTCATATATACGCTCATTCGCTTTATTTTCCAATCGAAAACAAAAACTAAAAAAATAATGATTTAATAGTTTTAAAAATAGATATACAATTCAATTAATTCAGGTCACTTGGCGTTAGTTTCTCTTAGCAAAAAGATATGTGTCGATTACTTTCTAAACAAAACAGTTTCTTGCAAAAGGTCTTGATGTTGAATACGAAACATAACATTTTTTTTCCTTACTATCTTCATATTGACTACTGATCCCTTGCCCATAAGGTAAGTCACCAAATGGGAGGGCCATTTTATGATGAAACCATCTAGTGTTGGAGCTCTTAATCAAATTTTGACGCTTGGATTAATTATAAATTAAATTCTCGTTAGACGCTCAAAGCAGCAGTGATTTAGTTTTGCCGAGAGTACCAGAGCTCAAATTATACTCAAGTGATCTTTTACATGCCATTCAGAAAAATCTATCGACTCTAGCAGGGATCGAACCCGCAACCTTGGGCTTCTGAAGCGGGCACGCTTTCTCTATACCATCTAGCCAACTAATGTATAAGATTGATAATACGCAATTATTGATCGAATAAAGGGAATAGTTGTGGCATAATAAATATTGTTGCATCAGGCCAAAGAAAACATATACCATTATTAAAATTAACCACACTTCAGTAAAATGCTTTCAAAACGTGCATATATTGTTTAGAATTGAGATTACATTTTAAAAAATTAGCTTGATACAGAATTGTTATTTACTTATCGAAACTAATTTTAATTTTTTATTAATATTGACTATCTCAATTAATGGGAATAATAATTTTATTTGGTTTGCTGTTATTGCTTCGACAATAACATCAGATTAAAGTCCACAAATTTCATTGCGGCTAAGGGCTAGATTTTTAAGCTTGTCGTTAGCCTTAGCTTTGAGCACCATGCAGGTGACAGTACGATTTTGCTCGGATCCACACCAATTTTAAGGGAAAACACCCTGGGAGTTGCCAGGGGCCTCCCACTTTCCTTCCTCTTCCACAAACCTTACGCGAGGGCTTTTTTTACGCCCCCATGCCACGAAGCCATTATTCATTTCAAAACATCCATGCATTCGCTGGTATTCGAACCCAGGCCCTACGGCACGCAATCAGCGTCCCTAGCCCCTTTACCGGATGGGTGGCTCATTTGGTTTAAATTTATTGAAGCAGATGTCATCTGATTTACAGCTATATTACACACAAGTAAACAATACGAGAGCCATTGGTGATAGAATTTGTAATTTAGTACATTGGTCAAGTGACAAGAACGACACCTGAGCTGGCACCAGTCTCCATACTACCACATCACGCCAAAAGGTGAAAACATTGAGTCACGACAATTTTAAAGTTCTTCATTCGTCACCTATAACAATATTAATACCCATAAAGAAAAACAAAAATATTTTGAATATGCAATCGTGAGGGCATACACACACACACACACGCACGCACGCACGCACACGCATGCACACATGCTATTTGCGCTATTATTCAAATTTTTAAAGTTAAAATTATTTCCGAGAAATGAAAGAAACATGCGTTTGTGGTTCTATAGTGGCGGAAGTTGAAGCTAAAATATCAAGCTGATGAAGACACATCCTTGAAATATTGCTGTAAATTTGATCTCAGGGGGAAAATAATATCTTGCCGAGAATTCCCCAGTTTCCAGCCTTCTTGAAGAATTCAAGACAAAATAAACCAATTTCACTGTGGGTACAAAACAGAAATAGATTTTTACACGAATAAAACAGTTCCATTGTCGAAATAGGTGATTCTATACGCGACAGAATTGAACGGTGTTTCTATTTTTTGACTTTCAGTAATAGGAATACAACTGTAGGGATAAAGTTTAAGAGAGCGAATAAAATGTGATGGGAAATCTTTTTTTTCGTACATTCTCTTGTAAGAAGTTGTGAAAGTACTTTAACACCAAAGGGACAACTTCAACATTAAACTGTTTTGTAGTCTATTCTTTAAAGGAGAAATTTAAAGAATTCTTTGTACATTACAGAAACAAAGTGAAAAACACGTGTTTTTTTTTCTTTTTTAAAATTAAAATGCCTTCTTGGGAGTGCAATAAGCAAAAATATATTTAACCTTTTTTATGTAAAAAGCTTTTTGCATCGCTTTATTTTTACATGTAGAAAAAAAGAACATATACTAGATTAATTATTTAATAATAAAACTGTGCATTATCTGTATTCTCTTTTGGATAAAACTAGATGAGTTTTTAGAGACATTTTTAAGCTAAATTTATGTAACGATTGATTAGTATTTGGAAACTCCCGTTCCATTCTAATATTTTAGATTCTAAGAAGATATAACTACATTTTAAGGAAGGTATAACTACAGTTTATATATGGAAGGTAGGAAGGTATAACTATAGTTTAAGGAAGTTAGGAAGGTATAACTACAGATCAGAATGAATATACTTAGTTTCTTGTAATATATTATATCAGAAATATTTTCTTCCACCTCTTTAGAGGAATATTTTTAGTAAGCATATCAGTATTTTTTGTAAATTAATAATTGAGCATATAAATTAAAAGGAAGGTCTTATCCTTGGGGAAAAAGGAGGGAAAATAAGTTTACATTTGAAAAAGCTAGGATAAACAGAGGGGAAAAATTTAAATTTCACCTCGTTACTCTTTCTATCTCTATCAAATAGGGCTAAGGAATGATAATTACCATTGCAAACCTAGTACATGCCTCGGGAGCTAGTATCACGTTTTAGTGTGGCACTATAAATGTTATTATCAATTACCACAATATAATTTTTAACCCCAGAGGGAGGCACTTGAGCTCTGACAATGCGATATCGTACAAGAAATTTAATTTTGCCAAGAGCCCAAAGCCAAAGATGCTCTCTAATAATCTTTAACATGCCGTATAATCATACGACATGAACGATGTCGGTTTTTTGTATCATGAAAGTCTACCTATTTGGGCCGGGTTGGGGCGTACAAGGCGAGAGCCTAACCAAATTTTATCACGTTTAGGGCAAAATAAATTATTTTTTAAATATTTTCTCTGAGATATGTTTTATTAAGAATTTTGATGTATTATTATTTAAAATACATCATTTTTTTGTGGAAATGTTCATGAAGTATTAAATTGTATCAAAATAAAAGAATGTTTTCAGCTAAAAAAGCATTTTAATGTAGATGAATATTGAATTATTTTAACTGATTGCATTATTAACTGATGAATGGTTATTTATTTTGGTGTTGTTATTTTTAAACAAAAATAACATAGAATAAATAACTATTTGTTTAAAAAAAGTATTTTCTGTACGAATCTGCTCTTAAATGCATTCAAATTGACCAAAAATAAGGGAAAGTAATAAAAGGAAAAATCAGAATACAAAATAAACAAACAAAAAACCCTCGCTGCCTTTGAAAAAAATTTCTCAGAACAAATATTTTCTAAATGAAATGTTTTCTAATATTTATTAAATTTCTCGAACGGGCATTTGGAGCGCATATTATTAAAGCAACATATTTTTTTTTTCTAAATTTAATTTTTTTTGAAAATTTTTTCTTGCTTTTACCTATACACTTTATTTTGCTATTCAACGTTGTTCTCAGTTTTTTCCAACTATTTCAAAGAAAATTGGATAATTACAGACCCCCAATGAAGATTCTTTTTGTACTTGAAGGCAAAAACAATTGGAAATAAAATATATAATTTAAGTATTTTCACTGAATCTGTTGTTTATTCGGGTAAACAAAAACGAAAGTATTCCGCTCTACTAATATATTAGTAAGAAGAAATGCAATTTCGAAACTTATTTCTGTGAAAAATAACCAATAATAAATTCGGCATAGAAGTTGGAAATTAAGAATAAACAAATATCTGAGAATATATTTTTTTGAAAATGCACTAAGCAATTTCGGATCTTTGTGCTTCATTTCCATTTTTTTCTCTTTCACGTGCACAGTTAGTGAAAACAAAATTATTTTCCAAGCTAAACTTTTCATTAAAATATATCTTATTTTTTATACCAGCATTCTGTATTCATTTTTCTAAAAAAAAGATCAATGAGGGGAAAAAAAGAAGAAAAATAAGAAGGAAGACATAATGATATCTAATTAGGAATATGACATGGTAAATATAACATAAGGTATTGTAATACAATATGACTATTTATAATAAATCTGCATTGCATACACACACATATACAGTAGAACCTGTTTTTGGGCGATCACTTTTCACGGGACTTTTTTTCTGTGCGACCTTTTTTTTATGCGGTATATGAATGTCAACGGCTTTGGCGCCACTCAAATGTTTTCTATCAATGTACCAGTGGTTATGGAGAATGTTAGGATCTTCCTGCATATTCGGGTTTTGCCTTTAATATTTTATAGTTGTTGTTGGGGGAATTACCAGAGCGCCTAGTTCTTTCGAGCTTTAAACTCTCATCATTAGGATTTTGAATGACTGTAATGTTATGACTCTTTGTTAATATTTTATAAGTTGGGTAGATACGTACTTGGCGTTAGTTAGACATTGGGCTCTCTAGAGTCTTGAGCCCTTTCCCCTTGTGAAGCGGGGGTGTATGTTACGCCACTGCAATGCGCATACATACACTTCAAGACGCTCTGTTTATTTGTTATCAACAGTCTCCTGACAGTGCACGTTCAGTTGCTTTGTTTCAACGCACCAACGGCCCGCACTTGATTGAAGACGAAACTTTCAATAACAGTGACATTATCAATAATTTGATAGGTTATGAAGTCGGACAAGAAGAACCGGGTTATTTGAGAGGGAATAAAATATATGCAGGGATACAGTTTTCCATCAAATTGGAAAAATATTTTCAAAATGAATATCAATCTCGAAAGGAGTATGGAATTTCCAAAAGCGCTTCAATCATGCATATTTGGTTATCGTGAAATTTACAAGCAACTGAACAAACTTCGTCGAGACTATTAGTTGAAAGATCTATATCCGTGACCCAGCAACACACAACTGTATCTCTACCTGTATAATGCAACAAGGACATTATTTTCACAGATAACAGTTGCCAAGAGACTTAATGCTGATGACCTATATGAAAGACACCCTGTAGTTTGCATTCCTTTGACTATGGACCACAGAAAAGATTTATCTCATTGTGGACCTTGGTGGGTTCTCTTTAGTGATAAATCACGATTCAAACCGGACAGTGACTCGAGACATGTTCTCATCTGGAGAGAGCTCGGTACTCGATATCGGCTCTCTAAAATTGTCGAAAAGGGCCATGATGGTTAAGATGCTCTGATGGTCTGAACCGGCATCATTACAGACGGCCATACCGACATCCTTGTGTTCTATAGAGCTACTCTAATAAATCATCGGTACAGGGGCGACATCCTTGTACCTTAAATCAGACTTTTCCAAGTAACATATGGTTTAAATTTCATATTTATGGATGATGACGCACGCCCGTACAGGGTTCAGTTCGAGGAGAAATACCTTCAAATGTCAAATATTCAACGACTGGAGTGGCCTGCGATCTCGACTCATCTTAATTCCATTGTCTTTGAACGCTCAATTGCAGCCCGAAGATCAGTCACAATTACCAAAGGTGAACTCAGCCTTGAGGCAAGAGTGGGTGTGGTTGTCATAGGAGTTGATAAGGACCCAGTAATTAAGATGAAACATCTATGTGAGAGCTATGTAGCTGTTAGTGTAGATAATTCAACCTATTAACATGTTTTTATCTGACTTACAGAGTATTGGTCAGGGCTGTGCTGGAAAATTGACCAGTTTCTTTATTTAGGATGGATGCAGTTTATGCCCTTTTTATCCGATATATAGGTCTTATATCTTACGATATTTAGCCAAGTTCTGTTTTATTTGCTCTGTTAGTTCTGCAAAAAAAATAACATTTTTTTCTTGTTTTTGTTTTCATCAAAGTGTATATATTTATGTGTGTGTGTCTGTATAAATGTGTACAAAGCTTCATAACTGTCAAGCTTACAATAGTTTTGTCTTTCAAACTACGGTAAACTAATTTGCATTATAATTAAACTGAAACTGAATATAAGAAAACGTGATATTTTTTGGAAGCTACTAACCTAGTATATAGAAGAATTTAAATTATTTTAGAACATTTATTATTTTAAAGAATTCCTGTAATATTTGTGGTGTACACAATATAATTGATTATCTTCTTTACTCTCTAATTTACTCTCTTCGGGACTTATTTCATAAATGATTTTGAACATTTGTCATACACATGAAACTATCTCTTAAAAGAAATTATTTTTAAACGCTCTACAAAATGAAATTAGCTTTACAGTGTGTAATATATCGCATAATTTAATCATTCCGTGTCATGGAAATATTACAATACGAATGATATTCTCTAAATCAATTCATGTTTTAGAAATTTAATTTAATCAAAATGCTATATAGATGTAAAAAGAATTATTTTAAAAACTGCTTTGGAAAAGGCTAATGTATACTGATAAAATAAATATATTTGATCGCTAAAATAAGAATATATGTCCCTTTCTATAAAACTGATATAGACTATTCAAATTTTTATTACACAGGATTTTATTGCAATATATATGGTCTAGACATAAGATTTATTTTTCTTTCAACATTTCCTCCATTTGCTAAATTAAAGTACAGAATTACTCTAATTCGCAATTCTTTTGGAACCATATAAATTCCAGAAATATCTTCAATAATATTTGTTTATTTCTTCTGAACTCATTTGCAAAATTGTATTTAATAAAGTGAAACTGCATTTATGTACAGCAAAATTCTATATTACCATACAACAAAAAACTCAGTACTCAAAATTAAGTTTTAAAATGCCATTTTTACTAGCATTGTAATGTTCAAATATTTTTGGATTTATAATGATTTATAAAAATGAAAATCATTAAGAATATTACTTAAAATTACTTTAATTTTACGTACTATTTTTTTGGTGAACAGTATGTTCTCTACCATTCACTGGGAGCTATTTAAAGGTAGACATTTTGTGTTTTGCCTTTCTTTTTATACTACATTATATATGTGGTCATGGTATGTATATATGTCAGTATCAGCCTCCGGACTAAAGTGATCATTTGGATCCAGCGGTAAGTTACGTGCTTACAGAGTCGAAGGTCGGAAGTTCTATCCTCAGCATTGGTGACTTGACGCTGAACAAAGAAAAACGCAACCTTCGTCCAGCTATCGTAGTGCCATCTAACCGATGCAAGAGCATCCAAAGTCGTCAGACACGCGTGACACAGAAAACAAGTCGTCAGATACACTTGACGCAGCAAAACAAGCCGTCAGACCCAAATGCGCAACAGCAGGAATTCATACGCTCACCATAACATTTATATAGTTCGTTCGCCTATCCAACAACTCACTGGTAGCGGTGGTTATTTTATAAACCAATAAAAGCATCGGACAGACGTGATCATTTTAGCTAGCGGTATGGTACATGCTTACAAACCAGAATTACCGAGTTTCTAAGTTTTATCTTCTGCGTGCATATGATATTTATGAAAAATATGTGTAGGTATGTATATTTTATATTAAGAGTTTATACATATAATTTTCCATAACATTTTAGAAAACATGGAAATCATGTAGTGGGAGACATTGCAAGCTATACAAAAATATATTTTTACGATATTGTTTGGCATATATTGTCACCAACTTATGCCAAAAATACGCCACCTGGAACAGTTTTCTTGCTCTCAGGAAATTTACAGGTCTGGCTTTGTGCTTGCTACTTGAAAATCCAGACATCATTTGTCGTGTTAGCAGCACAAATCTTAATGAGAAAATAATATATCATAGACATTGGAAAATTAACTAACCATTTAACTGTCAATTAAAAGTTCCATGATTGGCTTCCCAATGCCACCCTTTTTCACATATGTGTAAGTATGTAGTATATTAGAGGCAAAAAAAGCACAGAAATAAGCAAATTAGACTCTGGAATATGTAAATCCTTCACAAACAACTGCCAAGATCCTTTTACTGTATTCCAAAGCCTTCAGAAGATGTTTCCTGATAGTAACATTTATAAAAAAATCGTCTTTTGGATTGACGGATATATCCGTTCAAGGCGTATTAAGCACTAGTTGAATAAGACGGATATATACGTCGGTAACACTTAAGGGGTTTAAATGGGGTTAAGTATACTTACCAAGGTCGTATAAAGAGTTAAAATTAACTTTCCCATGAATATATGTATTGTTTTACTATTGTTAACTCCCAGAAACAATTCGTTTTCTTTATATAAACAACATTAAAATTTCCTTCCTTTTCGAAAAGCAATAGAGACTAAACATTACAATTAACAATACATGATTAAAGCAAGAACATCAATCAGTTAAAAAGCGAGAAAGCAATTTTACTGGAGCTTCCAGAAATATAGCATAGTACTTCCTTCGAAAAATCCACTTTCTTCGTGATTTGTTCACACCTTTGTTTCTATATTTTTTTGCTGCTTTTTCGATAGAAATCCACTGCAATTTCCTTGCTCCCGACGGAACCGCAAAAGTCAGGGGTCTTGACAAATGACTTCTATCCTCACGATTGTTTCCGAAAATGAACAAGAGTTTGAGGAACACGAGGATAAATAACAAGAGATGAAATGCTTGACTTTTTCCTGATATTTTTCACGGGAGGCTTCTGGAAGGATCCGTAGAAAGAAAGTGTAGATGAGAAATTTTGTTGATTTATTCATAGAGATTTGAATGAATTGTTACTATTTTCATTTTTGGATTTTTTTTTATGTCTAGAGACTTGTATATGATTTCCTTAACAATACACTCGGTAAAAGTGTTAGAGTATAATTTAAGAACGTTATGATAATTTAAGAAAGTAAATAAATTTCAGAATGCCTTAATTTCATTAGAATATAAGAATTGATTTGAGCCAACCTTTTAGACAACTTATATCAGGCAAGTGTGGTGGTGAGTATGTATTAACAATTATAGGGTGTTAACTAGTGTAATTAAAGCAACATGGGATTATTGGTAATGGACTTAGTCATTTTGAACCGGTGTCAAGTGCCGAGGATGGCACCTGATTCGACATCCCCTTCTCCTATTTTTCATTTCATGTCAACATAAGAATTTTGAACCTAGAAAGATTTAACATGCATCATACCCTCTACCCATTGGGTCTTTAATGACATCAGAATTGGAACCCTCGAATCAACAATGCTCTCTCAAGTTCATAACTATGGGCACTAGGTTACCGTCGCCACGCAACTTATTTAAAAAACCACGTTACTCATGGATATCTCTTAAATATCTAAGTCAATAAAATTAAATATATTCTTAGGGCAAAATATTGCTGCTTTTTCTCCTCCAGTATATTTACAGCGCGAAACTTAGAATTGTTCAAAAAAATTAAAATAACACATCGGCTACTGGGTTTAAATCACAAACAGGTAATTAAAAATGATATTTTACTCCTAAATAAAAAAAGCAGGACATTATTTTTAGTTTGTAATAAGATGTTTTACTGGATATGCTATCAAATAATATTAACTGTATATAGAAAATTTTCATACTGAAATGTTTATTTCAGAGAAAATCATGTAACATCTTCAAATACAAAAAAAAAGTCTATTTATATTAAATCAAAACCTAACTTTAAATCTAAATAAAATTTACAAAAGATTATCTTGATAGTGAATAGTATATTTATGAGAAAAACTGAATAACTATGTTTAGATATACAATAAAGAAAGAATGTAGTATGATATGATTCTGTGTATACAAAATCCAGCAATATCACCAAATACAAAGCAACCGAATACAAATTGAAACAATAACTTAAAATACATAAACAATGTATTCTTAAAAATGAAAAACGTTTTAATACTATATATTAAGAAACTCAAAGAAGAAGAACGTGGGTATTCAACGATTTTTAATTACTTACATCCATTACTTTAAGATCATCATCTATAAAACTTAAATCTAAGGATTTTGATATCACTATTTTGAAGTTATAGACATTCTCTTATACTGATGGATAAATTCAGATTGCTACTTCACAAAGTCAAAAAGAATTGGAAGACGAGGTAATAAAAGAATAAAAGTAAAGTATAAGGGAAAAGGGGAAAAAAAGTAAAAAACCCGAAACTGAGTCAATATTGAAAACTGACTTATGTCAACGTAATATTCGAAACCACATCAGTTATTTCCAGCAAAAAAATAAAGAGGTTATGTACATCAATGAAGTAATAAGACGACTTTGATATTTATACGGATTAAATGGCGCAGAAACGGAAAATTGAATTTTGCAGGAATGCAGGTTCATTTTTTTCTTTGGGGACATGTATGACAAATACTTGTACCGGTGACATTGCCATTAAGGAGGCAGAAAAACTAACATATAAATGAAGAAAAAAATTATTGATGAGAAATAGAAGGGAGGCTAGTACAAAATGAAATCGATGAGAACTCGTAAAAGGGAAATTTTCTCATTTTGTTTTTCCTCTGCTGCATTCCAAGACAAATGAAAAAAAAATCTTGAGAAGCAATGGTTGGGAAATGGAAAATATTTGATGCTTTCTTAGACCAATAAGAACCAAGAGGAATGCAACCACTTTCGATGCAGTTTAATGCTTGCAATTTCAGCCGTAGTATAAAATTGAAAATTTTTATCCTTGGGAGGTCGCAGGAAATGTCAAAGAAATGTTTTAAAATTACTTTAAAAATGATAAATTACACGTTTTTTTTTGTAGTGAAACGATTTCAAAGTAAAACATTTTTCTCATCATTCACGAGTGGAATATGTGTTGCATTTAACATTTATAGTTTTGTCTATTGAACTAGTTACAAAATGTACAATTTGGCATGACTGATTTTTAGACAATGTAAGAAAAGACAAAATTTCATTTAGTTGAAGTAAAGGGAAATACAATTTAAAAAATAAAATAAATTGCATTGTATTAGCGATGAAAATTATTTTTCTTTAAAATAATGCAACAACTATTAACTGCGTTGAAATGGTTTTACAATACAATAATCAAAGAGTACAAAAAATATTATTAGAATATGTCAAATACAATTAAGAAACAATGAGACATTAATAGTTTATACAATTATCTATTCATAAATATAACTTTACTTTTAAATTAAACATGTAAAGAAATCTACTCCAAATGAAGTTCAAAATAAATAAATTTTAAGTAATTAGCTGTTATTAATATATAATTATGTAATTTTGGAGTCATATAATGAAATAAGTTCATTACCATTATTATCAATTATGTAAGACAAATTTAAATATTTAGGTCAAGAAATAATTTTCAAATTTTGTTTTAACAATAAATAATTATTTCTGAGAGAAACGCTTACCGTTAATAATTGATAGGTTTTGAAAAATGTAAGTATCTACATACATGTGTGAAATTATTTAAAGAAATATTTATATTTATTAAAGATAAACCATCAAGAGAGAAATATTAAATATTTATTTGGAGAGTTTAAATTTAAAATGAGTTTTTCTGACTTAAATTACAAATTAAAATATTCAATATTTAATACTGAATTTACAATTTATTTAAATAATTTAAACGGTTACATTATTTGATTCAGGAATGCACATATTATATCTCTCTTATAGACTTATTTATCTAATTATACAATATATATTATTACTTAAAAGTTGCATTCAGGTGAATATAAACATCTTTTTCCTACAATCTAAAGTGATTTCAATCGAATTTTTCTGTTTTATTTATTTGCTATAAATAGCGATAAAATATAAAACGTGTTTACATAAAATAGTTAAATGATTTGGAATAAAAAATCCAATCTTTTCTCTTTCATTATAAATTAATTAGGTGCAAATATAATTATTTTAATATTTTTATCTGCACAATATCGTTATAGTTATTATTAACCAATGCACACAAACTCAAATAAAAAAAGAGATAAACCGAGCTTCACTTGTTTCCGCATTTGAATGATAACAATTATTAGTTCCTTCATGAAATATCTACGATGTGATATTAAGGTATCCATCTACTTGGCGAACTTTAAAAAAATGGAAAATGGAATATGGATTTCTTTGTGGTTTTTAGAATTTTTTTTACTAAAATGTGAAAAAATTGGTGAAAATTTACAAAAATAATATAAACGCAGCCCATTCTGTACCAAAGGTTATAAACAAATTTTCAATTTTTCAATTCTGATGTGTTGCTATGTTATTCATTTTTGAAATGACCTTTAGGATGAGAGATATTTTAATTTTTACAAAAACTAGAGCACTTTATTATAGTTATTATATGAAACTGCTTAAAAAATAGGATTATATTCACATAAGGGAATGAAAATCTATACAAATAAATAAAATTGAAGTGTCTGTTTGTAATTTCAAATTAGTAGCTTTTACTTAATGCACTACAAAGTATATACGGTACTCATAACAAAAAACCAATTTTTAAATTTTTGTCTGTCTGTCTGTTTGTTCCGGCTAATCTCGGAAACGGCTGTGCGATTTTAAAAATTCTTTCACTAATGGAAAGCTACATTAACGGGGAGTAACATAGGCTATATTTTATTCCCGTATTCTTACGGGAACGGAAACTATACGGGTGAACGTGAAACTGAATGCCAAGATGAACGCCAAATTGAACGCCAAGCTGAGTTAATGAAGTCTTTGTTTTGGTTACTGGCGACCGATGCTCTTTTCATGAGACATAACAGTGTTACGCGCACATGATAATACGTTGACACGTGCCATAATTTTTTTTTATGATATTATCTCACTGTTCAGTTAAGTAGAGCATCGGTTGTTTCGATGCACTTTTAAAAATAATAATCAAGGCTTCATAAGTAAGAACCAATGCAAGAAACAAAAAATTGATAAGTTTTACGGTTAGTTTTAATCCTTTCTTTTTTTTATTTGCATTTTTAGTCACATTTAAACAATAGTTATTATAATCCCAATCTATATCTATACAAATAAATAAAATTGAAGTTTCTGTTTGTAATTTCAAATTAGCAGCTTTTTACTTAATGCACTAAAAGTATATACGGTACTCATAACAAAAACCAATTTTTAAAATTTTTGTCTGTCTGTCAGAATATAAACAGATATATTTATAAAACATCATGAAATACCCAGCAAAGCGAGGGTAACGGCTAGTTTTGTAATGAAACAGTGATTGATAATCTGAATTTAAAACACTTCTAATGTTATTCAGAAAATACACAAAAAAATTCAGTCAATTATTTTCAAATCTTTTTGAGCAATCGCTGTAGCCGTTTGACCACTTTCAAAACGCGTTTTAAAATATATGACATCTTGTTTAAAGTAATGACATCTGATTTTTATTAAAACACTTGTAGTTTTTTTTCTAGTAAATGGAAAATAATAATTGTGATGATTTATAAAGCTTATAAGGTTTCCTATAAAATAAAACATAAAAAAATTGTCAATTTTTGGCAAAATTCACAATTTTAGGGTAGTCGGATACCTTAATATGCTTTTGATTGTTGTGAAAAAGAAAGAAATTACATGTTTGAAAGAGTAAAAAAAGTTAAATATATGAATAATTTCCTCTCTAGAGATATACTTTCTGCCTTAGTGTATTTAAATTTGAGCATAGTTCAGTAAAAAATGAATAATTGAAATAAAAATGTAAAAATTTAATAAATTAAATCATTATCAAGCCCTAACTGTCTTTTCCCGAGTTGAGCTCGGGCAGGCATAGCGTACTTACTCTCCTTGCTCATCCAGAGCGCACAGCTCGGGCACTATGAAGGTTTACAATGCAATTGGTCTTTCCTGAATTATTTACATGTGCATTTTTATGGGTTCGAACAATTGAAAAGTACCACTCGGTTGAATTTTCTGCCAACAGAGGATGTCCTTCTGCTGATCCCTCCCTATTTATCTGAAAGACACTTTGTTGACTACATGCCCCCAACAGAGAAGAAAACTAATCCAATACCATAGCATACAATTTGCTGTTCAAAGAGACTGTAAAAGGAAGAAATTAAGAAGTGAAACAAGATTCTACTGTCTGAATTACGATGTTGGGATAGGTGCAGTTCGTGTTTTCAAATTTATCATACACGAACAAATTTTGAGAAAAAAGATTTCATAATCATTTTTGCAAATGCAAAAGAGGTTAATAAAATTTGTAATTCAAGATTAAAGCCATGTATTTTTAAGCCTTATGTTTACATATAGTATGAATTTCTTCAAACTCTAATGATTTCTGCCATACTGAAAACCAACTTTACAGTCAAATGACTCATTTACTTAAAAAGGATTTTGTACATTAAGGTATGTGACTACCTTCGGAGCACTTTTTTGAAATATGTCAATTTTTAACTAAATAAAACTTTTTTTTAATTTGAAGTGGAGCATAAAACTAGGAATTCAAATACAATTTCCACAAAATGAAAAATAATTTTGGATATATTGGGAACTTTGAGTGAAATTTTAGTGAAAAATAACAGTTATTGTAAACTTTGTATTGTAAACTCTTATTAATATATTATAAATATGTTTATACAGTGCATAAGTAACATCATTATCTGTGCTTAGAGGCAAAATATTTATAATACTTTTGAAAGTTTTTGAAATATATGAATATTTATGAAATAATTCAATTTTTTATAAATAACTTATATTATTTTCTCACAAAAAGTGCAATTAAATACATAAATATATACACATTTTGCAGATTATAAATCAATACAGATAAAACTGAATGAAACTTTTTCAGAAAATTTTAATTCAATATCTTAAAACAAATCATGTAGTGAACTTTACTATGAAGCAAAAATTGAAAAACTGTTTCTCGTAAAATGTATTTTAAGATTTGAATATAATACGAAAACTTTTCTACTATTTGTACATATTTTAAACTCTCCATAGTTATAGCTCAAGCTCTCTTTAGCTTCATATTTAACTAATTCGGATTTTTTTACTCCTTTGCTGTTTTCTGGAGGTGTATGGATTATAACAATTGTTGCTTTAGTGAAATTTTGAGGAAGATTTGCAGTTACGATTTTTACACAAAATTCTAATGAATGTATTCAAGTAATAATTAATAGTACATTTTTAATAACATCTTTATATGTGTTAGGAATTAAGAAAATTATAATTATTTGAAAGTTTTGTAAATATGCCAAAAGTATTCAAAAACTCGATTTTTTAAAAAATTAATGATTTTGTTTCATAAAAAAGTAATGACAAGTAAATGACAAAAATATGTACACAGAAATTATATTTTGATTTAAAACACATACAAAACTAAATAAAAGATGTTCTAAAATTTTCAATAAAATATTTAAAATATTTATTACATGAATTATTTAATTATTATAAGAAATTATTTATTATATGAAAATTTAAAAATATTTTTGTGTAGGTATCTGCTTTCGGTTTTGTAAACTCCAATTCCGGTTTACTAATTATGTTATAACTTTGCTTCTAAATATTCTAAATATAAAAACAAAAATAGAGTGTTTTTAAAATCTTAAATGTATAAACTATAAAATTAAAACAAAACAACAAAAAAAAACTTCTTAATTTTTACCAAATCGGTGTGAACTTTGGGTAGTCACTTTAATTTTTAAATGTTTTGTACGCGAAGGGTGCTTTTATGTTTAAAATATATATGTTTGAAAATAGCATAACACAAATGACATTTTTTATCCATAATCCATAAATAAAATTAACCTGGAAAAGGTTAATTAGTTTATATAAAATACGTGAGAGATTCTAGACTTAAGAAGCACTTATATAGACAGTTATAGTTCGATACGTTTCAAAAAGGAATTACATTGTTATTAATAGTGCAAATACCGTTTAGTATATATTTTTTCCCAATTTAGTTATTTTGCAGTTCTTGCTTAGTTTCTTGAAAATACAAAAAATTAATTAATCATTTATTCAAGCTTGATTTCAAAAATAAAATGTTTTTCAATAAAAAAAATATATGTTTCTATTTCAAAATCAAATTTCGTTCTAATGGAAATATTTAAGAGTGAGCACATAAAAACAGCAAATTGTGCTCCTCACATAGGTTTTATTTTCCTTTCTTACATTAATATTATTTAAAACATTTCATAATCGTTTTCCGCTTTGTTCTCCACTTTTTTGTATGCTTAAAGTTTTATTAAAGAAGTATAGTTTTTTCAAATAAATCCTACATAATATCAATGTTTCGCATTTTATACGTAAACAAACAACGGCATACACGTAAAAAAACTGTCTATTATAAATAAGAAGTAAAGAAACAAATTTTTAATCAAACTATATCAGAAAATGATTCTCATCTTAGAAACTACCCAAAACCAATTTTCAATTTCATAATCTGTGTGAGCTTCAACTACAAAACTGTGGAAATATCCTCTGAAAATTCAATTATGAATTTTACTTTTAAAATTGTTTCAGCACATTTGAAGATCACTCTCTGGCAAGCTCTTTTATTCTTATTTAATTGTTTACAATAAAAACATTTAACTCTCATGAAAATAAATAATTTTTGCAAAAAAAAATGTTGTTTACAAATGTTATGAGAAAAGGAGATTAAGTTTTTTTTTTTAAAGAAATCTTTAATTTTTTTCAGAAACTCCGGAATGATAGAACACATACTGCAGATTAATTCACAAATTAAAAACAAAGTATTTATGCTCCTTTGTTTAATTAAATTTAGTTGATAATTATCTCTTGTTTTGAAAATTATTACTCATGTATAAAATTTGTAGCTTTATTTTACTTTTTCGTTTCTTAGTATTAATATATATATATACAATGGTTTACCACATTTAAATGTTCTCTCAAGGGGTTTTGTTTAATTTATGGTGATCTGATATACAAAAGACCTGCAAGACATTGCCTGATAGGTTTTTGTTTTTGAGTTTAACCATCTAAAACGAATTATTATATTGTCTGTAACTTTATCTGTCAAAAAACTGCCTCATTCGCAATAGTCAAAACAATATAAGGAAATATTACATCATCCACGTATTCTGACCAATCATAGTATTCATTAACGTAAATCATATGATTCTAAAAGCTTCTGTTTGAGAAAGCTAGAAAAGCTAAGAAGTCTGGAACGAACAAAGAACACTTTTGTTCATTCAGTTTTTGGTCTGTTTCTTTTGTCTGTGTTTCGTTTTGTCGTCTTATGTGTTTTATTTAAAAAAATGTAAAGCTAAATTAAAATACCTAACTGTCTCCTCTCCATTCAACTACTGCAACTAGATAAATACTAACAAAGATAAAGGTAAAGCATTTTATTTAACGTGAAATCATCACATTTAGAAATACATGCATGCATATATATTATATACAACAAGTACACATATTTGCTGAAGTTGAATGACAGTAACTTCCAGACACGCTAACTCAAACTTCTTTAAGGTATTGTGTTTTAAGTTATTCACAGTTTTAATGTATTATAAATTTTTAAAGAAATATGAAATAATCTTATGTTGTTTTCAATATTTATTATTCTTGACATCTATAAGTTTCAGGAGAAAATTGCTTGAAGCGTATTTACAAGGTGACCTTAAAATGATTTTGATTAGCTTGTTTTTTGACATGTTGCTGTAATTCT
>BMAO01000269.1:0-18600 GCA_019973975.1 Trichonephila clavata | reverse complement strand
ATGTAAGGCTAAGAAAACTTATGCCTTGAGAGAAATTTACTTTTCTTAAAATTTCTAATCAAATAAAGCAAACAAAAGGAGAGGGTTCGTACTTTTTCACAATTAATGCTTTTATTTTTTCGTAATTTCTTTGTTTTCATCATTATTATAAACCAAACTATTGGCAACTTTCTCGTTAAGTTCGGATTTTAATTCTTTCGGCACATTTTTGTGCTTAAATGCTCTGCTCTTTCTGCTGAATAAAAAAAAAAGTAGATCCCATGTTTCGTTTTTACTTCTCTTCGATATATTCCATAAGAATTATTTTTTCCCAATTATTTTCTCTTGCGCTCCTCTTCTCTCGTTTATTCGCTGGAGTTGAGTGGAAGTGTACTGCATGGTAGCAATATTTAAATAAAGAAAGTAAAACTTCGTGTGCTTGAAATTTTTATTTGAAAAAAAAATAAAAAATAAAAAACACGTGCTTATAAAAAGTTTTAAATTTAAAACTAAGCGAGCGTCGCCGACCCGAGCACAATTACCAAATGAAGCCGAGCAAATCCGATTGTGCGCAACGCAACCAAATCTGAAGCCGAAATTAGATTGTCTCTTCAGCAAAACACGCCAAAGGAAGTTATCACTTCAAGAAGGACTAAACCTCAAGTCTTATTTTGAGAAAATTCAAGTTTGAAAAGTAGGGTAGTAGAGAGAGAGAGAGAGAGAGTTTGAAAGTAAGAGTCCTTAACCTTAGGAAAGTGAATATTATTAAATTCCCCTTTTAAACATGATTTTAAAGAAAACATCGTTTTGATGACAGTCAATTTTATTGCAAAATACTAGCCGTTACCTGCCCGCCTTGTCTCGCCAATAAATTTTCATATACATTGAAAAACATTCATTTAGCCCTCGTCTCTTAATTTAAGAAGGATTTGAATTTTTAAAACTGAATTCTTTTATTTTATACGCCCCATAATTTTCACGGAAGTCGATTTCCGTAAAAAACTCGCGCTTAGCGGAACTCTACTCAATAAAAGCATGCTCCCCAAATTTCAAGTTTCTTGGTCTACTTCTTCAAATAGGGTAATTTTTGTCTATACATTCATGTAACTTCCTCAACCAACCTTTGATTAACCCCGTGGAATTCGGTATTACCCGCTTTTAACGTATTTCCACTCACAAAAGGAGCATGTTTACCAAATTTTAAGTCTGTAGATCTAATAGTTAAAATACGGGATTTTTTTTATGTGTAACACCTCCTAAAACTTTGCCACACTTCTTGGAAGCATATTTCCATAAAACCTGTTTTTAGCGGGTCCCTACTAAACAACAACATGTTTACCAATTTTTTAATCACCTGTATGTAACGGAATCTTTGAACTCGATTTTTATCCTCTTAAAAGGTCAGATTAATTCTAAATTTTGCACACTTGTCAAGGACTGATGACCATACAATAATTTTATAATTTTGTTACATTGTACTGATCAGGATCATCAGGATTAATGATTTCTCATTTCCAGATTTGGATTCTAAAACAAAACTCGTCCATGGTTAATAAAAGTAGTGATCTTTTTAGTGAAAAATACCCCTAACTTTTTACACCTTCTTCCGCATTATCGAACCCTACGTATGATCTTCTCTATTTCGACCTCTTTCTTTCATTCATTCTTTTTTTTCTTCCGTCTGACCAGATATTAAAACATTTTGCGCAGTATGCGAATCGCTCTTGCGCCATACCAAAATCACTCATCACTCACTCCGCATTAAATATTTGAAAAGCTCTTCCAGATTTCCTTCTGTTGGCTGATCCTATATTTTGCACACCAAGCCATATCACGCATTGAAAGGAAGCCAAAGGGTATTCCAGATTCTAAAAAAATGACACATTTAAGATTAATTCACCAATGAATAAATAATAGTTTAAAATACTAAAAAAGCACGTTTTTATAGTAAACTGAACTAAAAAGTAAAAACAAAATTCTTAATTTAAGAATAAAATGATTAACGAGAAAATTAATGTCATCATGGTAAAAGCGTGGGGTGCTTTGTACAACATTTTTACACTAATTCTGCATTTTGCAATAGAACTAGTAAGAAATTATGACGATTGATATCGAGAACCCCACGCTTTTACCACAATGACATTCATTTTCTCGTTAATCATTTTATTCTTAAATTAGAATAATATTTTTTTTAGTTCGATTAATTAAAAAAGCTTGTTTTTTTAGTTTTTTAAACTCTAATTTATACATATATAGATTCCTAATAGGAATAATAAAAGGAATGCCCTTATTTCTTATTATATAACTATAATTTATATAAAATAATTCCCTGATTTCGTCCTTTTTGTTGATGTTAAGACTGTGCATTATTAAAATGTAATAAGGGCGCTTTTTTATTTCAACTTTATAATTTGACGTATTAAAAACGAGTATGTTTTTGAAAATCATATGCAAAAAATTGATAGTAAGAAATAAATTAAATCTCTTTTAATTAAAAATAATATATTAAAAAAAATTATGATTTGTCTTTTATCAAGCTGAGTGGAAATAATAGTTTAACTCTGATGTTTTTAGTTGGGAATATTGTAACGGCATGAATTCAAAAATTAGTAAGTTTTTTAGAAATTTAAGAAAGTCGGAAATATATATCAGATTTTTTTACACTCAATTAAAGATTCTAAAGTAAAAACTCTATAAAAATTATAAACTACTCTCCAATTAAATATTCAAAAGGTTTCAATTATTTTTCGCATTGCCTTTTGAGCTTTTTCTCTAATTTAAATATCCCTCAATGGAAAATTTTCCTATTCGAAATTTTATGTGATATCTAAAATAACCATAGAAAATTTTAGTATTTGCAAATAGTGATATTAAATTGATATTCGTAAAATTTCTATCATGAAGGTCACATTCATAAAGATTGATAATATGAAACTTCCTTTTAAATATTATGAATCTCATTTCTCATTACCAATAACAAAAAAGGTAATTAGGAAACCACATGCCAAGCTCCAACAAAGCCAGTAATAAATTCACTTTCATAAGAGATTTTTATCAATATCAAAGATCTTTTTAGCACTCTAAAAGAGGAGCTTTGGAAGTGTTTTGACGTATTACCGTAAAATACGGCGTATAACGCGCACCTAAACTTTCAAGATGTTTTTTTTAAAATTTTTAGGTATATTCGCCGTATAAACGCACCCCCCCTTTTTTTACGAAGAATTCTAAAATATACGTATGCAATGCCCATGTGTTGTGAAATCATTCATTCGAGGTATTATTCCAAGCCTTAGAAGAAAAAAAAGATAGTATGTACTTCTCGATAACTACAAACTTTTAAGTTAATCATATATATAAGTATGACATTTCTTTTTTAAATAAATAGTATTTCGATATATGTAGATGGCTAATTTTTAAAGCTCTTTTTATTTTCCTAGATACCATTTTTATACCCGGCGTATTACGCGCATCCGTACATTTCGATCTTATTTTTTGTGTCAAAAGTGCGCTTTATACGCCGGATTTTACGGTTTATTGAAATCATATTCGAACTATGTTTGAAACGCGTTTAAATCCCTTCTACCCCGTTACCCAGCTAAAGGTGTGGAAGGAACTAAAGGATCATACGACATGATGAATTCCAATTATTTTACTTATCACTATAAACAACTCAAATACAAATAACATTATAAATAAGATAATTCAATTCAGTAATAGAGCGAGAGAGAGACGAGATTCGCGTTTGGGGAGAATTTGTTCAATACTACTGCTTTTCCTTTAATATTACTTTACACAAAGCTTACGTATTTCATAACCGCACTATTGGCTTAACACTCTAAACAGCAACTTAATTTAATGTCACAGTGCGTGAACTCTTGCAGTCTTCTATTTAATTCAAGTTGACTTAAACACTTCTGGTTAGCTAATCTTAACACTTTCTTGTAATCTTAACTTCTGACTTTCTTTACTTTTGTTTACGTATACACTTCACTGCCACTTCACTTCAAATCTACTCACAATTCCCTAACTCTGAAACTCGCGAAAAAGGAATATATATATATTAAACTTAATTTGCATATCATGTTTTCTTCTTTTAGGAGAATATTGATTAAAAATGCTGGTCCAAAGGAATTCCTAAGAGGATTAGTGGAAGGACGTACATAGATCCGTCACATGTTGGTAGAAATAATGATTATTAAATTTATTGTTACATAGTACATTAATATTGTGACATAAAATACTCTATTTTACATAAATATAAAATTCCATATTGTTACATAAATATTGTTACATATATTTATTATTACATAGATTTGAAATATAAGATAAGCCCACACAATTAATAAGCAGTTCCTTCTGGAATAAAACGAATCTTTAATCTGAAAATCTTTTGTAAACACGATGAATTTTCTTTTAACAGGACATTATTAACTTCCATATATAAATTTAAGCCCACCTATGAAGCTCAAACAATCATAGATCACACACCAATACAATTATGATTAAAATTTTCAAAAGTGATACGCTGGCACATTTATACAATGACTAAAAAATAGCATCATTTACAGTAAATAGGTTGGCAAAGATACCAAAGCATCATATACTTTCAAAAAATTGATTTTTCTGTTCCATTTGAAAGAAACAGAAAATATTTTTTCTCTTAAAGGTTTAAATTAAAAAAAAATAATTCTGCATGTAAGAAAAGATTCACTCGCCACCACACACACGCACGCACGCACACACACACACACACACACACACACACACACACACACACACACACACACACACACACACACCACACACACACCACCACACACACACACACCACACACACCACACCACCACACACACACACACACACACACACGCACGCACGCACGCACAAATTTAAAGTTTTTTTTTTTAAATTTGCAGTTAGTTCAGTAAAAAAAAGTTTTAACTATGTTTTGTATATTGCTCTGTAGATGCAAGTAAAATATTTTGCGAATTCAAGAAATATTTTTATGAAAAATGGTACTTAAATGAAAATATATATTACAAAATTATGTTCATGTTCGTCTAAAACAGCTAAAAATAACTTTTAAAAATTTAAAATTATTTTTTTCTCTAAAGAATAATTAAAGTATCCATATTAGACATACAAGAAAAAGATATATAAACACCAGTCAAGTGTGTATATGTGAAAACACGGTTTTTTTTTCCAATTTTCCTCAATTTTTCTCAAAATCATTATCTGTTTTAGGTACACGTTTAAGAAAACTATTACACTACATCTATTTTTAAACATCTATACAGGATACCTGTGCCTATAGTGAACCTCATTTTTTTTTCTGTGAGTTTTACCTAATTTTTTAAAAATAGTTTTATGTATGCAAAAATGCACAGAAAAAAAATCTAAATAGCGGAGATTTTTTTAAAGTTTTCTTAAAGAAATTATGCTAAGATTTAAAAAAATATTCGTTCAATTGTGCGTATTAGTTTATATATGTATGAAAAATATTTATCATTTTAGAGATAATTTCTTAAAAAAATGGTGCCAAAGCATAAGTATGTAGGACATTGTAACAACCATTTATTGTATTAGAATATGTGGACGCAAGTGACCGGTAAGAGGCCCAAATACAAAAAATAAGAGAGGAAGGGAACAACAAAGTGTTTATTGAAAGCATCGTTCACAAATCTAATGTTTTTCAACAACTCCTCTTAACTGTTCAGCACATGAGCTGGGAAGTCCAGCTGCAGCGCACATTGCTGTACCACCCACTAGTAGTTGTAGAAGATAGTCTATCTGATTCAAAGCTTGTACTCGCTGAAAATGGAAGAAGTGTAAGCTTTTCGTTTAACACTCTACAAACGGTCTAATGATTCACACTTACGTGATGAGCAACAGATTTTGCACTTGACTCTGGTCTATCAACCACAACATTCAAAATTCTTTCTTCCAGACGTGGACTGCGTACAGCCTTTCGTCGACCAGCATCATGTCTGGCGATGTGGAACGAACGTGTTTCACGAAGTTGACGATGTAACCGCTGAAAAATTCTGTGATCCGGCATTCGTCGATCAGAAAACTGACATTCGTAGCACAGCTCTGCGTTACCATTTGCAAGGTCGTACATGTAAAGCAGGGGTGGGCAGACTTTTCCAAGGAACGGGCTACTTCTAATTTTTTCAAGGTGTACCGGTCCACCCAGTGGCGTAGGTGTAGTGAGCTAAAAGAAAGTATACAATACAGTCGGACCTCCATTTTACGAACCTCTATGTTATGAACCTCTATTTTACGAACCTCCATTTTACGAATTTCTCTATTTCGTTAACTTTTTCCAGGAACCAAGAACATTTTACGATTTTCTTCGTAAATACTCCCCGAATAGCGAAGTGCATTTTCTATTCAACGAAATTTTCTCTTATAATTCGACTTTTTTTCCTCCGTATTTTTTTAAAATACCGTATTTACTCGAATCTAAGCCGCACTTTTTACCCAATGTTAATGCTACTGAAAATCGAGCGTGGCTTAGAATCGAAGAGGAAAAATTTGTTGGATGGGGTATTTAGAGCAATTACAGCTTCATGCATGTATTTAAAAGTTTTAATACTGATAAAATAACGAATTGTGTTCCCTTCTTATTAGTTTTCCTTTTGAATTTACTTTAATTTCATAAAATTGGATATCGATAAACCATTTTAGATTACTTTTCAATTTTTACAAAATTTTGTTGAGAATTTGGGGCGCGGCTTAGAATCGATGGTGGCTTAGATTCGATTAAATATGGTATTTCTCGACCTTCGTATGATGGAATGATTATTAGGTCTTAGTGAATGCGGTCACCCCAAAAAGTCTTGGCGGTCTACTGGTCGATCGCGATCGACTTAATGCCCACCCCGGATGTAAAGCATGTCTGCATTTTCAGCATACGTAAAGTCTGCCATCGTAGTCAGCACAACTGCGAATGGCGATTTCCTCTACTGAGATACATCGTGTTGAACGGCGCGACTAGACTTCTGCTTCCTACCACATCAACGCAACCAACCGATATAACTCTATTTCTCTTTTCTTTTATTTCTCCTGTTTGTGCTTCACCACGTTTCTTGCGCCCATACATTCCTATACAATAATAGATTGTTACAATGTCCTGTGTTATAACCCTTAAAGTTTGTACTATGAATTCGGGACCATGTATTTTACATTAAAAATAAAACTCCTCACCCCCCGAAGATACCCATTTGAATCGTGGAATAAGTGCCCAAAATTCGAAAACAACCAGTCATGGAGCCTCAGTCGACTGATTTTAGTGAAATGAATTGAAAGCAAAAGAGTAGATAATTAAACGAGTTAGTTAAAATGGAGAGATATTTTCTGGTAAGCACAGTTTTTGTAGACAATTAGCTGAGGAAATCAGGCTCAAAGAGCTAAAGCAATTATCAATAAAAAAATACATGCTCTTGGACAGGTAAAGAGTGCAAAAAGAATATAAAGGGAATCATTAGTTTTTTCAAATAGTTAATATCGTAATTACTTAATTATTTCAAAACTTTTCACCAAATTAATTTATCTTAATTTTTCAAACACTTAAAAGAACTTTGATAGCTGAAGGTATTAAAGGCAGAAAAAGATTCCATGCGTTGATGATTTTGGAACGTACGATTCGTTTAAAATTTATCTTTACCCTTTCGTAATCTCATTAATTGCTTACTACAGAAATATTTTTATTATTCTCATTTTATTTATTAAAGTAATTATTTTCTGTATTTTCTCATTAGAAAGCAGTAGTTTAATGTGTAAGGAATTTTGTTGGCTTAGCTTTTATAAATAAGTTTTTTTTTATTTATGTATCTGTTTGGTAATATCAAACGTCAAATCAACATTGTTTGGAGGTTTTTTTCATTCATAATACTAAAAAACTTAATTGAAAAGTAATTTTTTTATTACTTTTGTTTTATTTAATATTCTCCGTTATTATCCCGAGCTTTTATCTACATTTTATTTTATATATTCAAATTCTAACAATAAAATAAAATTTAATAATTAATTATATTTTGATAAATAGCGCTTAGACTTAAAATAATCATTACAATGGCAAATTTGTTAAATTATTTTAAACTTTCCACTAATTTAATTCCATTTTGCAGAACTTCATAGGCAATTCTCAAAAGTAACACCTTATAATATATAGAATTACTAGTTGACCATTGATGAGTTACGTAATCATAATAGAACACAAAGGTAAAGCAGCGAAAATCAATGAAACTTCTAAGCAATATTATCAGCTTTAATTGATAAAGTTCAAACAAGTTTTTTTTATATAGAGCAAAACTATTCCCATTTTTATGTTCTTGTTTTTTTTTTTTGTTTGTAATATGATTAAAGTAGAGTGAAGCAGTAGTACGAACTAGACGAAAATGAAATATGTCGAGAAATGATTTCGATGAAGGCCTCAGAAACAGCCAAGAAAGTAAAATTCAATATGAGAAATAGCTAGTAGAATAATGATAAAAAATCAACAAATATTTCTGTAGGTGTTGGAAATTAAAAACTTTTTTCTTGGAATACTTTTAAAAGATTAATTAACTATAGTTTACTCGTAAAAGAAGGATTGTTGAATCATAAATTTTTTATATCTATTGGAAAATCAATAAATAATTAAATCTAAAGACAGGAACATTTGTCATTATAAGTTGTACACAGTGCGTCAAATAAGTTTTATAAGACTGGATCTGTAAAAAGAAATGGAAACAAGAAATTAATTACAGTTTTAGTTTATTATTCAAAATTTTAGACCCTCTGGTTTTAATGAACTCGTTAAAGTGATTTATTAATGAATCGAACGCCTCTTGTGAATCACTTTGTGGAATGGCCTGAAAAGCATGCGTCGAAGCAAAATAACACCTTTTAAACTTTATTTTAAGTTTTGGGAATAAGGAGTAGTCACAGAGTGCTAAATCGGGCGAATAAAGTGGATGGTTCAACATACAGACATTATTTTTTGCCAAAAATTTGCGAACAACAAGGGAGGTGCGACTGGGTGCATTGTCATGCAACAAACATCAACTGCCTTCAGTCCGATATTCTGGACGAATACGACGAATTTTGGCCATCAAACGCTTTAAAGCAGCTAAGTAGTATTGACCTGTAACTTTTAATCTAATTGGAACAATTTTTTGTGGGTATTACCTTTATTATCGAAGAATGTAATGAACATTGTTTTGATTTTGGATGGAACTTTTCTTGATTTTTTGACTTAAGGTGAATTTTGTGACTTCCATTCCGCCCTTTGTCACTTTTTTTAGAATGATATTGGAAGCACTTGGATTCAACACCTATTACATTGAAATTCAAAAAGTGTGGATAGTTTTCAGTGGATGAAAAGATATCTCTGAAGGTTCACTTCTCATTGCTTTTTGTTCAGGTGTTAAAGTGTATGGAACAAATTTAGAACACATTTTCGTTTTGCCACATCTTCATGCAGAATGTTTCGAATCGTTTCTTTGTTGTTACTTAAAGAGCCTTCCATCAATTTCAGTGATGAACAGCGATCGTTTACCACAAGATTTCGTACTTTCTCAATAATTTCAGATGAAATTGGTCTTCAACTACGCGTTGATCACCTTCTACTGTATGTCTCCCATCCAAAAAACGTTTGTACCGCACAAAAACATTTTATCTACTTAAATAACAGTCACCGTAAACTTTTGTTTCATAAATCGGTACGTTTCCGAAACACTTTTACGAAGTTTTGTGTTAAATTTAATCACAGCTCTTTTCTCCATCTTAAAAAAAATCAACATGAAAAAAAATTCACTTCTGCAATGACCCCTCTTCTTCTCTCAGATACTTAACTAAATGCACACAACTTGTTGGCAGTGTGTCAGCAGACCATGGACATTATGACACATGTGCATCTACAATCATGGTGCCATTAGAACCTGCGCTCTGGGACGAGTCTTTAGATATCCGATTGGTTGCAACAACTTAAAAAAAATGGAGATATTGGGGATTTTTTTTTAGATTTGTTTATTACATTTTAAGAAAAATATGCTAGAATTAAGAAGAGAAAAAGAAATTATTATTACTAAAATGTGGGGAAAAATAGGTAAAGATTTACAAAAAATAGCATAAACGCGGCCCATTCTATACCAAAGGTTTATAAACAAATTTTAAATTTTTTTCATTCTAATGTGTTGCTGTATTATTCATTTTTGAAATGACCTTCAGGATAAGAGATATTTTCTTTTTACAAAAACTAGAACGCTTTATCTCAGTTATTATATGAAATTTCTTAAAAAAACAGTGATTATATTCACATAAGGGACTCTAAATTTTGTAATAAACAGTGACTGATAAATCTGAAGGTTAAAATACTTCTACTACTGTATAGAACATACACAAAAAATTTCAGTTAATTATTTTCTAAACTATTTTAGCAATCGCTGCCCATTTGATTATTAAAAAAAACATATTTCGAGTAAAACGCGTTTTAAAGTGTGACATCTTTCTTAAAGTAATGGCATCTGCTTTCACTAAAACACTAGTAGTTTTTGTTCTACTGAACGGAAAATGATAAACTTGGTAATTTCATAAAGCTAATAAGATGGCGTATAAAATAAAATCATAAAATATGTCAATTTTTGGCTAAATTCTCAATTTTAGGGTAGTCGGATTCCCTTAAAATTTATTTGAAGCACTGTGTAAGATTCTGATATTTTGAGCATTTACCTAGACAGAGTAAAACAGATACAAGAACCCGTGTGAATCACTAAATTTCTTAAGTTATTCCCCTTCTTAATTCTAAGAAAACATCTAACTTTCATCCAAGAAAAGATTTAATTTAAAAGGAAAAAACACAGTGAATGAAGAGACTAGTATAAACTGATATATATATATATATGAATCGCTGGGGATATTTGAAAGTGAAAGGGTGATCGATTGTTTATTGGTCTTACTGTAACAGGTTAAAAAATAAAGTAGTTATATATGTATTACACCGTCGAACTATTTCGTCAAATAAAAAGACATTGCCAAACTATAATAATCCTATTTCCCGTATACTCTGTGACCAAGCTAAAGCTGTGGAAAGAAGTGAAGGATTATTCGAAATGATAATTTCCAATTATTTTATTTAGAACTTTAATTGACTCAAACACAATTCAGCGTCACCCAATAATTAGGATGTTCCAATCAGTCAACAGAGAGAGGAGAGGAGAGCCGCGTGTGTGTGTTATAGGAGAATACATCTAATAAACCACTTTTAATAAATAATTCTTCTACCTCAATATTACTTAACACGGTAGATATGTAATTAATGGCCGCCTAGCCACTTTAATATTTTAAATATCAAACGCAATATGAAGGTGACAATACCTGAACTGTAGGCAGTCATCTAATCAATTAAGGTTTTATTTATCAATATCAACTTCCTGTCTTTAATCTCTCACAAGGCTTTTACTAACCTTTTACGGCTTCCTCTCTTTTCATCTTTAGTTAACTAACCTTCTAACTTTCTACTATCTATCCTTCTTCACTAACCTTTTTCCTAACTCACTAACCTTTTTTTAACTCGCGAACAAGAATTGTTTTTGATAAACTTAATTTGCATATCACACCTTCTTCTTAGAAGATTGATAATTTTTCATAGTCAAAAAGATTTCCCTAGCGGGTTAGTATAAGGACGTGTATAGATCCGTCACAAAATCCCGCGATTTGCAGCCTATAGTAAAAAACCATCCAATACATATTAGAACTAAAAAATAATATCGATGACAACATTTGGCGCCGTCTTTTAGTTTTGTGAAATAGGTCTATGGTATAATACATAAGTATTTAAACTAGTAATTAAATATGTTTTACAAAACTGCTGTCTTAAAAAATAGCTGTACAGTGTGTGTCAGTGCAGCATTTACTTACTTCCGGGATCGGTAGAGTACAAACAGACGATGGGAAATGACATGTTTATTATTCTTAGTACAGCAAAAGTGCTGGGATGTCTTTGGTTGGTGAATGCGGTAGATTGCGTTATGTAAACCGAAATAACAGATGACAGTGCAAGCGGACATGCCGTTTTTTTTTCTGTCGTACCTGCCGCGAAAGTGGTACTAAGATACGACATTACACGAACGCAGAGCTCACTGATATCATCTGGTATTCGGGACCACTGATTGCAATAGGCGAGCCACACAGCGGTTATATGCCCAACGTTATACCAGGAAGCGAATTGCTTTGCTCGCTAGGACAAGAGATTTTACGACAGTGGATCCTTCGTTGTGGACTCACAGGATCATCAACGAAGAATAAGAACGCCAAAAACGGAAAGACGGTACGGGATCTGGTACAGAACAATCCTGGTACCAGTGTGCAGGCTATCTCCAATCATGTTGGGATTTCCCATATGATTGTCTGGCGGATCCTGCATACAAACGACGTGCACCCCTGTTGTACGTTCATAGTTCTTTTGTTTTAATTTTTTGCTGTACTAAAAGAAATAAACATGTTTTCTCCTCTTACTCATGTCCTGTCTGTCTTGTGTTTTGTGTCATCCCCACCATACATATGTGGCGGTATCTAAGTAAGCCAATAACAGCCTCCGAACAGGATTCATTTTTGTCTAGTGGTATGTTACCTGCTTACGAACCCACAGGCCACGGGTTCTAATCTTCCAGACCTTTCTGTGTGATTTCTCATTGCCTAGGTTTTCTTTATGTGTCCTGAAATTTTGTAACCGCTGTACTGATACATCCTGTACATGACAAAGGTATCTTCTGTTTAATGTGATGTCTTGCAATGATCCTATTTAATGTGATTGATACCTCCAGCTCATCCTTTTCTAAATCACTATATAAACTTCAGCAGGATATTATCAGCGCGTAGTATCCGTGGAATAAATTATTTGTTTTCTGGAAGATTTCCATTGAAACTTCTCAGAAACAATATACTTAATTAATGTGTCTAAACTTATTCATAAGGCGAAATTGTTGAACAATTTATATCCGCAATAAGTGAAATGAAACGCATTTATCCCGAGTTCATTAAATATGTTAATATGCGTACCCCGAAATTAATTATTCGCTTCTCTGCACAGGTATTTAAAGCACAATGCTTTAATTGAAGTGATGGTAGAAGCATTACCGGAATTAAATGATTAAGTCTGAAGTTCTAGACATCGTTTTGCAACTTTTATCTTTTCATTAACAATTAACTTTTTTCTATAGATTATTTGTATATAGTACGTAAGCACTTTGTTATAATAAGGTACCTGAAAACCTTCCCAAAAATAATTTTGAAAAAGAGTATTAATGAATAATTTTTTATATTTACTGTCAGTTGAATTAGAAAATACGTATAAAATTGTTTAAGGAATATTTCAAAAAATAATTATTTAAATGCAATTTTTTGGGGAAAAAATGAAGAAACTTTTTTTATATATAAAGCATTTTTTTTTCAATTCCTACTATTAGCACACTCTCTCTATATACAGGGTGTCCCATAACGACCGCATAAACTATGTACAGCTGGATTCCTCGTTGGGAGTACATAAAAAATGCCCAAAGAAGCATTCCTGTACGATCCATAGTTTACGAGAAAAATACGAAAAACAAAGTATGACTTCACTTCCGGTGCAAGAAAAAAACATTTTTTTGGACATATCAACAACAGTATTTGCATAGCTTTCCAGACGATAATGTTTAAAACGTTCATCGCGCATGTCGCGGCATGCATGCGCGTGCCTTGGAATGACGTTAAGCCGCCTTTAAACTGTATTTAAAAGGCTGCATCTTGCAGCTATCGGTAGTCTTCGTATGGTGGCCTTGTATTCCGTTCGTGACTACTGCGACTTGTACTTGCGACATGCCTTGTGACTCCTGCTACATGCCATCTCAAGGAACTGGTGTATCGAGACTTAGTGACAACACATATGGACTTAGTTGCTCGTCTGCATGCTGCTTGTACTTCAGTGGACCCCACGATGCTGCGACGTGTGATGCCAGCCATTGCATGGCGTGCTCAAGCCTGCCTCGACATGCACGGGGGACATTTTGAACATCTGCCTTAAATTGTGCATATACTGCTGTTGATATGTTCAATAAAGTGTTTTTTCTTTGCACCGGAAGTGACGTCATACTTTCTTTTTCGTATTTTTCTCGTAAATTATGAATCGCACAGGAACGCTTCTTTGGGCAGTTTTTATGTACTCCCAACGAGGAATTTAGCTGTGCAGAGTTTATGCGGTCGTTTTGTGACACCCTGTATATGTTTATTTATTAGTATATACATATTTATCTTGTTCAAATTTTCAATCGTTAATAAACTACTTTATATTCATCCATTAAAAGTAGGAATTGACTTATTTTTTTTGTATTACTTGTTTTTATGAAAAATGCCTTTGTTATAATAATATTTTGCCTTATAATAAACGAGTACTTCTGTACAGAGACTGTGAACTAGTATTTTTGAAATATATAGTTTATGAGTGGATTTATTCACATTTTAGTACATAAAAATAAAGAAGTTTTAACAAAAAATACCGGTTATTATTTCAATGAATAGTAACTGAAAATAATGTGGAATTTTCAAAAATACTTTTTCAGGCTACGGAGCTTTTGTTCCGTAAAGCAACGTAAGCTTCTGAAAGGCAAAATATTACTATTATAGATATATTTTCCGTAAAAGGAGGATGTTTTGAAAATGTCATTTTTTTCCTTCATTATTTTCTAAAAATTGCATCAAAAGTATTTATTGTAATAATTCTCAAAACAATTTTATATATACATTCTAATTCAAGTGACACTAAATATTAAAAAAAAATTATTCATTTATTGCTTTTTCAATATTACGATTCCGAAGGTAGTCAGATACCTTAAATAGGATGGTTTTTCTAACTGAGGATTTTTTTATATGAATAATATCAATACCTAATAGAGATACTTCAACAGTATATGTTGGTTTGTTCTTGTATAACTCGCTGGTTTGGTCTTATAAAACATTCCATATTAAACAAGAATTTTATTGGAGTTGATGGTTACGTTTCCTAACGTCTTAATGAAGCATACATTAAATTTGAAGATATTTTCATTTTCCATGGAGTATCGTTTTTTTAAAAATAAATAAATATATATATTAGTTGTAATATTTAAAAGAAAAACACTTTCTTTGTTGCTTTTTAAAAGGGGATTTGGTGATTTTAGATTGGTGCCGTAGAGATGTCGAATTTTTAAGTGAATTTATAAAACCGCATATCTTTTTTGCGAATGCTATTGATTTAATCAAAATATATTTCATTCGTTTCAACACACTTTTCCTAACATGATTTTAATGCATAGATTCCTGTCTTAAGAAATACTGATCTTTAAAATCAATAAAATTTGATGGGGAATTTTTCATACTGTTTTCCTTTTCATACTGTTTAGCTTGTAAAAAGTATTTTAAATTAAAAAAAATAATAAAAACTGTGTTTGGTGAAACATCCGGGAAATAAGCTAGATGTTGAATATTTTAAAAGTTTAATTAATTTGATTTCGCAATTATGCATTTCATCAATATATTGGAAGTATAATCCTCGTAGATTCAGCTGAATTCCTTTTCACCAATCACGGATGTTTTGGGTGTTCTATGTGATTCAATTTGTTGGGAAAATTCGTCAGAATGAAATTTTTCAGACTAACACTACACTTTTCAATCGTGAACAGTATTCTGTGCAAATGACTGGTTTAAGTTATTTAAGTTTTTACAACAGTATTACCAAGTTAATACTCATATAAAAATTACAGGAATATCGATTGAACTCCTAATCCTAGGAAAATAAAAACAAACAAACATAATGGAACATTTTTGAGAACCTTTTTGTTGAAATAAGACTTTGGCAGTGGTACTATAAATGAGTTTATGCCAAAAACGAAGCCTTCTTTAGGCGCTTTTTGCTGAAGAGTAAACTTAAATGAAGCGTCAGGTTCGGGTGAGTTACGGTCATTCGGCTCCAGTCGGAAATCGTACTCGGGTCGGCAACGCGCGTTTAGTTTTGAATTGAAAGCTTTTTAGGCGCGTGCTATTTTTAAGAAAATTTCAAGCACATTTTTTCGCGTAAAATCTTATTTTCTTTATTTAAATATTACTGCCATGCTGCTCACTTCCACTCAACTCCAGCAAGTGAACGAGAGAAGAGCAAGCGATAAAAAAAAAAAAGATTTTTCTTAAGTAGGAGATTGAATATAAAAAGTAACGAAATTGGATCCATTTTTTTATTTCGCAAGAAGAGCATTTGAACGCAAAAATGTGCCCCGCCCCCTCAAAAAAATTTAATCGGAAAATTTAAAGAAGTTAATTGCCGAGGAAGTTGCCAATAGTTTGGTTTATTATTAATGATGACAAATAAAAGCATTAAAAAAATAAAAAAATTAAACATTAATTGCGAAAAAGTACGAATCCTCTCCTTTTGTTTGCTTAGAGATTTTCAGGAAAGTAAATGGCTCTCAAGTTTCTTTGTTTTCCTAGTCTTATATAGTTTCCGGTTTTATATAAATTAAATAAACGGTACTTATACGCATTATCGCAATGGTCTTGCGACATTGTATGAAATGAAGTACATGGTCACCAATTCAGTGCATACGATATATGGGAAATCAGGGTGGCGAGTTATCTTGAACTTTGGAATATTGTTGCGATTGTACTTAAGTACCACATAAACATATGTATTATATAAATCTAATCTACATTAGTAATTTGCATATAAATATTTTAAAATAATTAGACTAATTGACATTTAAATCGTATGTACTCATAAATAAATATATTAAATATATAAGAATGCCTAATTATTTAAACATTGCCTTTTACAGAAAATGGATGGAATAAACAAGTCCACCGATAAATGGGCTTGAAAAAGAGATACACTAAACTCCCGTATGCAAAAATGTGGTAAAAGAAAACGTAGTACAACCGAAAAATTGAATTCTCTTGGCCAGAATAAACTAGAAGTTTTCACTTCCATCGTGCAATCATAAGCACATACGCAAATTTTTGTTATTTTACTGTGCATTCTTAAACTTTAAATATGTTGAAGTGTTAATTTTTGGATTGGTTTTTAATGTATTTTAAAGAAATACTTAAAAGTCTCGAAATTAATTTTTTTTAAGATAAAAAGTGAAGACTCAGTATATTTTGGTTAATTATTGGTCCATTTAAACTACTTGAAACAAACGATGTACGGATGTTTTGCCTTTTTCAACTTTTGGAACGTTCCTATCTAATAAATGTGATAGGTTTGGATATTTCTTCAGGAGACTCATTCCGTAGTGCATTCAGTGATTCATTGTACATTAGTAAATTAGTGAAAACTGTTAATAAAGTTCTTCCTTTTGATGAAAAGTTGAAATCTTTCACTTTTAATAAAAACAATATTTATTTTTTAAAAAAAAATCTTTTTAATTCTAGGTTCCAACTTTTTTTCTTGAATTCTCATACTACAGTTGGATAATATTTAAATGAATTAAACTAATTTCAGTGTGAAATCTTTTAAAGATGTATTTTTCAATCTGATTTTAATAAAAAATCCCGATTTAATGGTATAAATCTGTACAAAAGGATTTATAATTTTATTATTAAAGAAAATATTCTAAAATTTTTTTTTAGAGTAGTGCATTAAAATAGTGCATATAAAAAACTAAGCAAATTCAATTATTTAATTGAATTCGCTCAATTTTATTCATTTGTGCTGCACATATTAACACTAAAAATTATAATAAATGCAAAAAAAAAAAAATATGGCTGAAGAAAAATTTAATACATTTGTGTTCACCTGAATAATATCAACGGACAGTCTAACATCAATACTTTCCTGGATAAACGTGCTTAAATATTTGATCACCCAAAAAAAAACCTTTTTACAATGATTAAACTGTGTTTTTGCAAAGTTGGTTACATCCCAAGTATCAGTCGAAAATTTTGAATGAAATTCCACTACTATGTTTTTCGGGATATTACTTTTCTCTAAGTAGCTTGAAAAAAATGTCAAAAGTTCCTGGTTTCAAGCTTCGTTTTCCTATAAAATAACTAACATTAAAAAAAACATTAAGCTTTTAAAAGATTAAAAATTAAATGTTTTTGACCCTAGTCAAATTTTTTTAAAGTTATATATATATATATGTACTGGATTTATGTAGTTCATTATCCTCGTTGTTGTAGTGATGAGATTTTTTATCAAAGAAACATCTTCTTAATTTACACCCAGCTTTTATTCATGGTGACAAACAAACATATTTGGACAGCAGACGCAGAAAACAGAAAATCACAAATTAGAAAAATACACGGCTTTATATGTTGAGAAGACAAAGACAAAAGTAAGAGGTGTGATATCTACATGGCGAAGAAGAACGGACAAAAGAAGAAGGGACAAAGAACTCTCACTATTTATACGAGACGGCGAACGCCGCGTGACTTTTTCTAACGGAAGCTTTGATTGATCAGAAACTACAACTCGATAGTTCCTGACGCAATCTTTGAAAACTTGCAGGCTGTTAATTTCCAAAATTCGATTACGATTAAATCCTGATTATGCGGGTAAACCAGTTAAAAATTTAAACGCGGATCCTGTAGGAATGAACCATCAATAATTAAAAAGTTATTAAGCATAA